>PVIU01010521.1:0-69610 GCA_004026605.1 Ondatra zibethicus | reverse complement strand
CACACACACACACACACACACACACACACACGGCCAGAGAACAGAAAGGGTAGGCGCAGGCAAGCGCAGAGGCCATGCACGCACCACCTGCCTGCCAGTCACACAGTCTGACCTCCTGAAGAGACAGATCAGAGTGGAGCCAAGGCA
The DNA here is from genome assembly GCA_004026605.1 of Ondatra zibethicus. Classification (NCBI taxonomy): domain Eukaryota; kingdom Metazoa; phylum Chordata; class Mammalia; order Rodentia; family Cricetidae; genus Ondatra; species Ondatra zibethicus. The sequence goes on along the minus strand of PVIU01010521.1, from coordinate 69,463 downwards.
AGTGGCTCTCCGGGGATGTCCAAGGCTCCCTCTCCCACACCTTCTGACGGAGACAGGGACAGATTCAGTCCCACTCACAGGTTTTTGCTGTACTCCACCAGGGTCATGCCTCAGGAGCAAGATCCCATCGCTGAACAAAAGCTATATGCCCTACGAATGCCTACAAGTTGAGCCAAGCAAACCCAAGAGGCTCTGGTGTGAGACACTGACGTGAAATCAAACCTCAGAACCATCTGTCACCCTTCAGGTCGGGGGCCATAATAACGGCTCCTTGAGGTCATTTTTGGAAAAGAGCAGGGGCTGGTTGATGAGACAAACACCAACAGCTGTGGGAAAAAGCCTTTCTGTTTCATTTTCCATGGTGTCCTCACCCAGCCCCCCAAACCATGCCTCCTCGTGAAGGTCAAAGGCCTTGGTGCTGCCTCCCTGCGTGACAGATGTCAGGCCGCACAGTGCTGGGGGCAGGTTGCCAGGCAGCTCACTGCGCCCTCCTCTCCTCTTGAATGAAGTCAGCTCTAGATAATATGCTGAGAGGTGATTCCTTTCAAAACTGCTGGGATTGAACAAGAAAAACACTAAATTTGTGCCCCTTCCGGCGAGGGAGCATCCCGGACGTCCCCTGAAGGCTGTCGATGGCTCAGACTGTGGCTGCACGTCACCCTCACCGCACAAAAGCCACCCTGAGCGCAGCTCCACTGCCACAGGCCAGGAACTCGGGTTCACAAGAAGTTCTGAGCCGCCACCTACGGCCAGCTCGTCCCAAGAAAACAAGAGGACGCCTGCAAACCGTGACCATGGGGATGCCAACCTCATTGTGACACTTTCTCCAACACTGTCACCTGACAGAGAAGAAGAAAGATTAAAAATAGGGGAGATTTTTGAGGAAATGACCTGTCCTATTAAAACATGTAACACTGTCCTTCAAAAGGTATAAATATGGACTTAGAAGAAACACCCTGGGCCTTAGAATTACAAGTGTTTTTTTTTTTCTCTTGTTTAAGGCAAATTAATATCAGATCACAGATTTAAAACAAAAGGCCCTCAGACAGACAGACACACACACACACAGACACACACACACCATCCCTGGCAGATGGAAACCACCTTCACAATGCAGCCTGGGGAGTCCTTGACCTGTTGTAGAAAGGGACCTTTTGCTTATACCCATCCTTCCTCCCCTGCAAGCTGGGATCCTTTTAGAAGAGGGACTCTCAGTTGTGTGGTGGTGGTGCACACCTTTAATCATAGCACTAGGAGGCAGAGGCAGGTGGATCTCCATGAGTTCGAGGCCAGAGTACAATCAGGGCAGTTACACAGAGAAACCCTGTCTTGGAAAAAAAAAAAAAAGAGGGACTTGTAAATGAAGGGGAAAAATGTCACACACACACCCCAGACTGGCCTGCAGACAAGCCTGTCAGGCATTTTCTTTATTAATGATTGATATGGGTGGGCCTAGCCTATTGTTGGTGCTACCCCTGGACAAGTGGTCTTGAATTGTACAAACACGCAGGCTAAACAAGCATTGGGAACAAGACAGAAAGCAGCATCCTCCATGGCCTCAGCATCAGCTCCTGCCTCTAAATTCCTGCCCTGGCTTCTCGGATGATGTTACAAGCTGTTCCATGAAATAAACCCTCTGCTCCCCAAGTTGCCACTGGTCACCCCTATCCTTAAATCCTGCCTCCAAGCTGGAGTGTCTATTCTTCGAAACACACTAACGGCTCTGGCTCTCTCTCATCTGCTATGCACAGCAAGGGAAAAGCCAGGGCATTCGACTCTCAAGGCACCTGCCTAGAACCTTCTAAGTGTTTGGGGACGGGGACACAAAGATATTGTGCATCCCTGAACCTGATGTCTTTCCCGGGGCCTCCATGTGGATTAACAACTAACAGTGATATCCCCTACTGGGCCCCCAAGAAACCAGCGCCCTCGGAATTAACAACTAACAGTGATATCCCCTACTGGGCCCCCAAGAAACCAGCGCCCTCGGAACCCACACAGCCGAGAAGGAAAAGACATGAAATATGGCAGCAACATGGTCACACATAGTTCTGGACCCCGAGGACACTTCGCAGCACAAAGTGACCTCCGTTCCAGAATGAGCCAGATGCTATCTAGCAAGGGAAGGTGATGATGTCACATAGTGGAGCCCACCAAGGGATCAGTAACAAAATGACTGGCTGTGGGCAGGTGTGTGAGTGAGTGAGTGTGTGTGTGTGAGTGTGTCTCTGTGTGTGAGTGTGTGAGAGAGTATGTATGTGAGTGATTGTGTGTATATGAGTTGTGTGTGTGAATGAGTGTGTGTGTATGTGTGTGAGAGTGTGTTTATATGTGTGTGATTGAGTGTGTGTGAGTATGTGTGTGTGAGTGAGAGAGACTGTATGAATGTGTGTATGTGTGTGTGTGAATGAATGTGTGAGCGAGTGTGTGTATGTGTGTGGTGGGGGAAGAGGGGTTGAGGAATGCTGGCTCTGTCCTCCAGGTATAACATGGCGGTGAACACTATTAAACTTTCTCACTGCCAGAACAAGATACACACAAGATTAGCCCATCCGTGCTCTGTTACGGAGGGAGGGGAACCCATGATGCCCCACCTCTCCTTGAGTCTCTACAGACAGTTACTGGTTGTGGAGGGAGGCGCTTCCCGGTGATACACCCACGGATATGTTGTCTATGCTCAGAAAACGACCCTTGCCTATGCTCCTGCGGGCAGCCCTAACTGAACCCTCTAGGCACCAGAACAAAACCAAGACAGGGAAGTAGAAGAGGGACACAGAGGTAGGAGTGGGACAAAACGGGCTAATGAGGCGGTGAATGTGGTCAAAATACATTACACACGTGTATGAAATGTCACAGTAAAAGGGGGTGGGGTGGGGAGTCTGGCTTCATTGAACTGAAGTCACCAGCAGTCAGCTTAAGTGACAGCACAGTATCTTTGTTCTCCTCTAACACAGCTGAAATTCCTCCTGAAACCTGATTCCTATCTGGCCCAAGGCAAAAGTCCTTCTCCAAGATCAGGTTTGCTGCCTGGGGTGGATGCCTGCAAGTCACAGCTATTAAGGTCCCTTACCCACAGTCTGCCTCCCCAGGGCTTAAGTTCCCAATCTTCAGGAAGAGGGCCCTGGCAGCAGAAACACTATGGAAGACCCCTCCCACAAGGGTCGCCAAGCCCTGGGGCTCCACTCTTTAGAGACTGGCTTCCAGTGACTCAACCCCACACCCCAAGTAGAGACCAGGAAAAGTCCTCGAGGGTGGAGGTCAGGGTCAAGGACATCCTCCCCTGGAGCACAGAGCTGGGCAGCACCATTTTCATTTCATTACAGAAGCCTTGCAGAAACAGCTTTGCAGATGGAACTGTCCCCTCCCCAAAGTACTTGCCGCTAAGCCTGGGAAGGTTCCCATAGCTCATTCAGTGGAGACAAGATGGTAACAGCGGCCTGAGGAGACAAGGTGAAGCAGAGAGCATGGAGCACGTGGGTGCCCAGGAGGCTCCTTAAGCTGCAGGAAGAGAAGCCATGGGAGCAGGGAGCTCATGGCCAGCACATGCACAGAAGGGTGTGGGTGGGGGATGGGCGTGGGGAATCCAATGCACAGCACTGCCCTGCCAGCTCTTCCCGCCTGAGCAGACCCGGGGATGGAAATGCCATCCTTCCTAGTATCCGGCATCCCTCTCTAAGCAATGTCTCTTGGGGTTCAGTATAGCCCAGCGTGGCGTGGGTAGGCTCACATACGGAGGGGTCCTCCAGGGAAGGAAGCCCGTTTAAAGTGGATGACATATTCAGACGGAGCCCCAGAAGGACAATATAAAATGCCTCGACATTTTAACCCACGTGCTGGGCTCCTGGGGGACCAGAAGGGCCAGCAGCTAGACACCGAAGCCATTCTGAGCACGGAGAACGCGGAAGGAACGAGGCTCACGGATTAATAAGGCAAATGTCACATGGCGGCCACGCACAGATGATTATTTAGGGAAACATGCATTGCAGAGCCCTGGGCCAGTCATGGAAATAATTGCTCACTAAGACACAAGCAGACAAGTGGGTGGGGGAGGGGGGACGGCAAGAGCCTTAGTCTGTGATCTCCCAGGACACACCAGCAACTTGACTATCCTGCTCTACACACCAACACTACTGCACACCCTTAAATCTCAGCGCAATGTGAAGGTGAGGAACTTGCCTCAAGTAACCGCCTCTGGAAGCAACTCTACTGAGCAGTGGTTCTCAGGGGGAGGTGATCTTGCATGGCAATCTCTACCGGCATTTTGCAGGGAGAAGTCGGGATAGCTACAAGACATTCCAGGGCTGAGGACGTCCCCAGAGTGGCGTAGTGCCAAAGCAAACCTCCGTCCTTCTCGGCCTCCAATCTCACCCTTATCACCTATCACACAGACTGCTTCCCTTCCCGTTTACAAAGGGCCCAAAGGATCTCGGCTTTTTAAACAAGAGCCTGAGTCAGATTATAACTCCAGCCAATAATGAAACTGAGGAACACAAACCTCTCCATACACTTGGCTCCCCTTGGCCTTGCACACTTGGCTCCCCTTGGCCTTGCACACTTGGCTCCCCTTGGCCCTGCACACTTGGCTCCCCTTGGCCCTGTACACTTGGCTCCACTTGGTCTTGCACACTTGGCTCCCCTTGGCTCTGCACACTTGGCTCCCCTTGGCCCTGCACACTTGACTCCCCTTGGCCCTGCATGTCTGACTTACCACTAGTGTTTCTGTCCCAGGGCTTCAGAATCCTTGGTTTATCCTGCTGAGACTCTTCCTGCTATTTGAACAAGATCAGAAAGGCGCAGAGCTCTGGCCTCAACCCCTTCACAACGAACAGCACCTTCTTCCTCGGGCCTGCCCTGGCCCAGCCCCTTGCCTGGCCCTCCCTTCCTCCCGCCCTAGAAGCATCCTTAAGGTCTGGCATGGCGGGGTTTTTATCTGTGCGCTGTCTTATTCTTGGGGAAGACGGAGCTGTCACCTGGGCTAGCTTTGCCTTTTCCTTTCCACCCGAAACACCGTGTGGAGCTCAGCAGCAGCTCAATAAATACTTGGGAAAAGCATGACAAATGAATGAATGAATGGATCATCAACTGCAGGTTGCCTACCTTTCCCCAGGAATTCGAAAGCCAGGGTATCTGGGTAGAACTGTGCTCATCTTGGTACAGTAACCACTGTTCCAGAACGGGTGTAGGACACATTTTCCTGAAGGGCCAGAGAACTATCTGGAGCTTTGAGGCCATTCGGTCTCTGAAAGGACCATTCAGTTCTGCTACGATGGCACCAACAGGACAGAAAAATGTGCAAATGACAAGCACAGCTGAGTCTCAGGGGGGACTTTATGTGGGGACACCGCATCGCACTTGAGTTTCATGGAATTTCCATATGTCGAGGAAGAGCCTCTTGGTATCCTCCCAGCTACTTTACAATAAGCACAGTTCTCAGCTCACGGGCATTACAAGCACAGGCTGGTCCTGGTCCTTACATTACGGTTTGTCCACTGCTGTGCTAGGTCTTCATGAATTTCGTGATTTATTCAATCAGTTAACTCAATCACATTCAGTAAAGGATGGGTCCACCCCAGTCATTTCTTCAATTGCCTGAGGAAACTGAGACCCAAGGTGACTGTCAAGGTCATGGAGCCCTAGCCTCAGACTCAGTGAGAAATGTTTTTCTCTTAATAGACTGTCACAAAAACTGGCCCACCATGGCGTGAGAGGTCTTAATGAACCTGTCACAGACTTTAAAGAACCAGGAGGGAGGAGCCTAGTGAGCCAGGAGGGAGGAGCCTAGAGAGCCAGGTGGGAGGAGCCTAGAGAGCCAGGTGGGAGGAGCCTAGAGAGCCAGGTGGGAGGAGCCCAAAAAGTGAGACATCAAGCAACAGCCCCTGTCCAGAAATAAAAGCAACAGAAACGCTACTGAGAACCATCCATCCCACAGATACAGTTGTTCAGGTGGTCTCGGAAGAAGAAAAAAAATGTAGATTGCAGCCCCTTGGCCTTAAAGGAAAAAGAAGTTAACGGCATAGGCACAGAAAATTGTGCTGCCCCACACTGCACGGGAACCCCAAAGGTGACGTCCTCATAATAAACACACAGGTTGAATAGCTAAGCCAAGATAACTTCTTCCCTACCTAAAGTCCCCCACACATTCCCCAAATGGTCACTAAGACAGTCCGGGGCAAAATAAACATACTCAGAGTAGGGAGGAAAAAACTCACACGCAAAACCTGTGAGTTACTTAGCAGTAATCACTGAACATGGAAAGCAGTACTTTATAATATTCCCAAACCAATTACAAGCTGTGTAATGGAAGGCATGTGTCTGGGAGATATGGCGTGCGCGTGCGCGCGCATGCACACACACACACACGCGCGCACACACACACACACACACACACACACATGCCCAAAGAAATCAAAGTCTTCAGGTTTCAAATACCAAGTCAAGAAATGGTTAACTAGCCGAGCCCACCTCTCTACGGGAGCCAGGTGAGAGGAACCACCGTGAACTTCACCCTAGACACCCAAGCACTTAGACCAAGAAATGGCCATAAAAATCAATGGCCAACTCAGCATCTGACATGGTGGGTCCATCCCACTCTTCCTACACCTAACGTCCTTCCACTAAGGAATTCTCAAGACAAATATTAAATCCTAAAAGCCAGAGTCTTGATGGAAGCGTCTCGGAAGGAGGCTGGCTCTTCAAGTTCTGGAACTGAAGCTGGCGCCTCTCTCCAGAACACTGGCAATGTTTTGCCTATTCCTAAATTTCTTCCCTCTGCCTCCTACTCTGGTGGTACGGCTAACCACCAAGCCTGGATCCAGCCTCTTGAGCAATAGCTTTGACTGGCTCCTTCCTGTCCAGAGAATTCAATTAAAGCCTATATTGGTAACAGAGCATTGATTTCCCAACCCAGAATGCTTTCAAAAACAACAAAGGGGAGGGATGGCCAAGATGACAGCAGACAGCAGTGAACCACCCCAACTGCAAAGCCTCGGAGACACAAGGCTCTTGGCTTTCTATGTTAAGCCTCTGTCTTTTTAAGGAAACTGTGCCTAGCATAGGTCCCAAGACACCGAGGTAATAGGCAATGGGCTATTGCAGAATCGAGTCTATAAACCAAGGATCTCAGATGGGATCATGGGTACCAGGTACAATGAATCTGTCTCCAAGGGATCTTAAAGATCAATACAAATTGAGATCACGCCACAGCATCATCTTCCTGACAATTTTATTTCTACCTTGGACATCTGTTTTGTTTGGTTTCAAGTCAGGGTCTCACCATGTGGCTCAGTGCCCTGGAACTCGTTACATAGACCAGGCTGGTCTCTGCCTCCCATGAATGCTAGCATTAAAGGCATGGCCCATTGTGCCCAGCTTTACCCTGGACATTTTTAAAACCTCTCTCCTATGGTGATGTATATCATCATCATCATTATAATAATAATAATAATAACATTACTCCCCATTCACTGTGTTCTACACATGTGAGCCTAGGTATGTCTCCAACAGTCCTAACGCAGAAAGTGATGGGATCCCATTCTCTAAGCGAAGAAACTGAGGCTGCACACGGATAAATAATCCACTTACAGTCAAAGACTCTGCCCAAAGTCATTCTCTTCCATAACTAGAAAACTTAGCAGCCAGAACACTTCAGCTTCAAAGCATCATTTTTTCAAACCATTTCATGACTGAGACAAACTGGCATAACATTCAGTAAACACTATAAGGCCTTGAAATCGGCCATGCGTGGACTGGCTGTAGCACTGGCTGTCATTCCCAATTACCGTTCCCTTATGTGGATTCAAACTGAAGGAGCACGAGAAGACCCTGTGATAACACTCCACATACCACTCCTTTGAAGGCAGAAATTGGCATCTTTTAAGAAAAGATTAGCTCTCATTACATAATTATGTCTATATGGGGGGATGGGCATGTGGGTGAAAGCGCCTCAGTTTCCCCTGGAGCTGGACTCGCAGGCAGTTGTGAGCAGTCCAGACGTGAGTGCTGGAATCCCAACGCAATCCTCTACGAGAGCAGTGAGCACTGTAACTGCTGAACTGTTCCCCCAGCCCCAGATATTAGCCTCTTGATGTTTGAGCTTCAAGTGAGTTTTGCTAAGCAACACTCTCCGACATCCTCACAAGTGGTACGCACAGACAATATTGACAATGTAAAAATACCCCATTTTCCTGACAGGCAAAGCAGAAGACACAGGAGGAGGAGGAAGTGCATTTATTTAAGACAACAGGTAAATGCTTGCGTTTAAAGAGGGAACAGAATTTAGGTGACAATCTTCGTGGGAGTGGACCAGATTCAAGCAGGGGTTGTTCCCGACCTCCCAGGCATGATGCTCAACCTCTTTTGTTCTGCAAAGTTCTTCATAGAAGGTCTAGAAGATACATCTCCCATGATACTTTGATGCACGGTCATTTCAAACAGAGGAAAACAAAGATAGGTGTTTAAAGGCCAACCTCACACCTACCTATTTAAAAACACATATAAATTTCCCTAAGTCTATAAAATCATGACTCTCATGAGCATATTCCTCAAATTACAAGCAACCAAAATACTTTACAATCACACGACAGACTGCTGACTCTCTTTTAAAAGAAGACTCAGCTTCCCGTGACCAGCTGAGGGGATCTCGGCCTGACAGAGAAGTCTTTGTCTGCAAAGGAGAGGCTCTCCGCTGCTGTCTCCCTCACGTTGATTTTGGAAGACTCGCTGCGCGAGCAACACTTCCCAACAAGGAGAAAGGAACAGAGTTTTATTGTGGCCATTGAATAATTCAGCTACCAACTCTGTAGATATTCAATTCTCCCACCCATCACGGATCTCAAAGGCTTTATGACAGGTAAGACAGGGCCCTGTGTTCCCTGCAACTGGCATCCGGGTATGCCATCTACCCAAGCGGCCTGGTACCTAGAACAGCAAAGAGCAACATGTCTTCAGCATGCATAAACTGTGCCTGTGCTACTTTCGGTTGTCGTGACTAAAGACTCTGGCCTGAACAAAGGATTCATTTCAGCTTACAGGTGTCAGCCCGTCACCGAGGAGGAAAGCCAGAACAGAAGTAAGGAACCTGGAGTCTGGAACTATGGGCCACGGAGGAACAGTGACTGCTTATGGCTCGTCCATCCCTACTTCCAGCTTGTTCACCTCCTTTCTTAAGCAGCCTAGGCCCACCTGCCTAGGAATGGCACTGCCCACAGTGGGCAGGGCCTTCCTTCCTGCATTAATTAGCAATTGAGAAAGTGCCCACGGACAGACCCATGGCCAGTCGGATTGAGGCAATTCTTGAACGGAGGGTCTCTCTTCCTAGATAACTCTAGGTTTCTGTCAAGTTGGCAGGAGAAGCTATGACAAACTATAAATGGCAGCCCCCTCAAGCCGCAAGCCTTCCCACTTTCTGGTTCAAAGACCACCACAGAACCACATGGCCGAAGACTAGGACTCAACGGTGCAGGAAGTAGACATGGCCGAACAGTGGAAAACCAGATAAAGATGGGCAAACCAAGGCAGCCTGTCTCTTGCAGAAAGACACGCATGAAGCGTTCTTAACCAGAACAGAAGCAGAGTGGAGACGGCACTCCTCACTCCACTCAGGTAAAGCTCTGGAGGGAAGTCACAGGCAGCTCCTCTGAGCCCGACCTAGTGGGTCCAGGTCCTTATGCCGGTCTGAATACTGGGGACGGGGGGAGGGGGGAGCGGACCCTCCGGGATGACCTTGAAAGTCTGTGTTAAAAGGCGGCAGACCCAGAAGATGGAATAGGCCTGGGTTCCTGAGGCAGCAGATGGGAAACAGCTGCTGTGTGAGGGTAGCTTTCTCTGTGACAGTGACACACACAAGAGGTGACAACTTGGGAGGGAGTTGTTTTGTTTCATGGCTTTAGAGGTTCTGGTCCGTGATCAGCCGGTGCTGTTGCCGTGAGTAAGGCAGTTCATCAGAGGGAAAGGACTCGGCAGAGCCAAAGGACTCTCCTGGGGAGAAAAACTGCGTCCTCTGGAGGGCACACATCCAGTGACCTGAAGACATCCCAGTCAGCTCTTCAGGGTTCCACTACCCCCCAGCAAGACCTCCTCAGACAGCGGGCTTTGCCACACAGTCCTTTAGGGGACACTTAAGAACCAAACTCCAGCAGCTGCCCAACTAGAAATACCTACGCTAGACTATGACATAAGTGAGACGGGAACTTCTCTTGTTTCATTTGCCTCAATTTGGAAGCCTTAGCTGCAGAAGCTGCTGTTGCTTTAAATAACACACACAGTACGGAGCGGAGCGTTCATTCATGAGTTAGGGCCCTCTCGGATCCGGGCTTGCCAACTGTACGGATCTGTAGGAGGCCCATCCACAGACACATGGACACAGGAGGGAGGGAAAAGGAAAGCACGAAGGCTCGTTGGTGAGGACTGTCACAGAAGAAAAAATGGCCTAGCAGGGACGATGACAGCAGGGATGGGTCCAGTTATTTCAACGGCGGCAACAGCAACACACGGGAGGATGATCAAAACATACACGCCGGGGACCAACAAAACATCTGGGCTCGAAAGAAAACTGTACTCACAGAAAGATTCGGGGTCAGCTACGAGAAAGACCGACTGGCCATGTATACGTAATCCTGAGAACTGCTGCCCATCTCCCCATGCAATTTCATATCCAGAGCGGGTAATAGCATCACATCGTCGAAAAAATTGGGATGGAGCTGTCTGGGTCCTGTGTGGGCTGTGGCAAGCTGCCCCGGTTCCATCCATTCAGGGGACCAGAATGAGGCGGTGTGACCCTGTTCCCTCTAGCACTTCTCGGGGTCACAAGGTTTATTTTGCTTGGTTTTTCCCAACTGTGGGGTGTGCTGCACAGACTTGCTCCAGCAGCTGGGCAAAGTGTGAATCCCCCACACACATACCAGCCTTAAGCGAGCATCCCACTGGGCTTAGGCAACCATGGCTATTGTCCTCTCTCTCCTCAGTCAACCCACAGAGCGCCCCGGGGAGGGAGGGGGACAAAGGGGAGAAGGAGGGAGGGACAGAAGGTGGGATGGGTAGACGGACAGAAGGACGGATGGAGGGAGAGAAGTGTCTAGCACTTATGGGGAGGTTGAAAAAAAGGGCCCAGTTCCTCACCCCTCCCTGGTACACTCCTTGGGCAGGTGTTCTGCCTAGCGCCTTGGTGCTGGGCTCGGCCACAGCCTTGCTGTGCCCATGGGACATTAGCAAGCACTGCCAAGAGAGAGGAAGGGAAGGCATTTTCATGAACTTTTGACCTTCAGACACGGGGTCTCTGCCCACCAAGGTCAGTGCTGCTTGCTCTCTGACCACCAAGGTGTGTGAACAGTAAACACCACTGTGTGTCCCCAAAGGTCAGTGGCCGCTTGCTAGACAGCACCGCTGTGGCAATGACACACAGTGCTGTCTCCATCACCATCTAACAGATGAGAAACGAGGGTACAGAGGGAGGCTGAGGCCAAGACCTCACAGCTGGCAGAGGCCTGCATTTGTCACCTCCCACTTCATGGTCTTAATGTCTCTCCACGCGTTGCCAAGAGCTAAACCCATGGCCTGGGCTCTCAGGTCGAAGGGTTGGGGTGGTCAAGGCTGGGAGCAGAGACCCTTCCCTATCCTGACTGGTGGCAACCATCTTCCTCCAGTTGCTGAGGGCAGCCACCTGCTCATATCCCACTTCCCCACTCTCCCCAGAGCTCTGGAACCGCGCAGGGAGTCTGGCACACCTGAGCTCTCCCCGCCTGTCCCCCCTGACTCCTCCAAACACTGACACTGCTTGGGCTCTCCTCTCTAAAACGCTCCCTGATGCCACATCTGGAGCCAGCAAGGCTTCACTGGTGGCTGCCCCCTCCTGCTCTCCAAGTCTCTCCCACCAGCAGCCTTCTTCCTGTGACACCTGACACCTGCAAACGGGTGACAGCGGCCTCTACACAGAAAGAACGCGGTCCCACAGGTCCCACTTTCAACTTGGCACCAGGACGAGGTATCTCCAAGTAGCTTATGAGGACCAGAGTTCCCTGGGTGCTTCCTGACGTCCCCTTTGGCCCCAGTTAGCCAGACTAGCTGAGGAGGCCTCCGTCTGGAGTGTGACTGGGAAGAGATCCCCCAAGGAATCTTCTGTACAGGTGTCTGAGCTCAGCCCTCCTGAGGTGTAAGAACCCAGCACCCTGGGAACAGCACTGGTCAAAAGCAAACTCATTCACAGCCCAGACAGGACAGATCAGAACTAGATTCCAACACGCTATTTAACATGAGTAAGTGATTTGAAATTGGTGCATCTGCTCCGGAATTTTTCAAGCAGTGGAATAATTTCCCAGCCATACCTGACTTCAAGTAACTGAAGTCATGGAAAGCGTAAAACTAGTAAAGAAGACTACGACACTCTACGCTTCAGTCTTGGAGCTGGGACCCCAGGGGCTTGTGTGCCTTATTTATTTATTTATTTATTTATTTATTTATTTTTTAGAAGCACTGGTTATTGCACCTAAGGCATCCTGCCTGTGAGGCAAGCACTCTACAATCCCAATGAGCTACAGTCCCAGCCTGAAACCATGGCTCTAGGATAGATAAATTCCAAAGTCCTAGAGCTAACACACAGCAATGATGGGCTTGGCACAAAGATCCACCCCAGGCTCTGAAACCCGTGCCACGGCTGCCTGCCTCTGCTGCGGGGAGACACACAGGTGCTAATTACCTTAACGAGGCGGCTGTGGTGGTGCCAGCGAGGCAGAGGCCATAGCCTCGACGAAGTCAGTAAGTAATGGGGTAGTTTCTCCAAGGCAAAAGCATGCTCAATGCTACTAAAAGCATACTGGAGGAGCCAATCCTGCCTGGGTACCAACTGTCCTGCAGCAAGATGCTAATCACACAGATGTAGCCTGGTTGTGGATGGATGTGCCCCCAGGAGAGACGGCCAGAGCTCCGAAACCACCCTCTTGACCGCAGCTGACTCGGTCAGATGGTCTCCGCAGCCAGGAAGAAAAGCTAACATTTACTGGCTATGTCCAACATTTTGTGAGCTTCTTGAGTTCAAAGCCATGAGACTGAGCCCAAAAGCATGACACCGTTTTTAATTCCAGAATCTACTCAATGATTTCCCGCCCCTCCCCCTTTCCTCATCAAATGTTCTTTTCCTCCCTCACTTATCCACAGTCCTGGGCTCTTTGTTCAGTTCCTGAAGTAACCTCTAGCCACAGAAAAAGGAAATGGGTCCTGTGTCCCAGGCTAAGATTGTGGTAGCCAGAATCCACAGAAAGGATCAGGGTGATACTATCGTCAACTAGCACCACGGAGGAGAGCCCCAGGCTGGATAGTGTTCAGGGACACAAGGCCTCAGTCCAAGTGTAAATCTTTAAACAGGGTCTTTACACTCTAGATTGGCTCTAGGCACTATCATGGATTAGTGTTTGCTCCTAAACATGCACTTCCAAGGGTGGGGGTTTTAACTGTCCCTCCAATTTGCAGGTGGACAATGCAGGGCAAGTTAAGTGTCTGCCAGAGATCTCACCATTAAGAAGTGGCCAATTTGTGGGCTGAACACAAGCCACGCAATCAGTATCATTTGTCCCCTGAGAATGCAGTTCCTTCTTTCTTGGATCTAACACATTTCATCTCAGGATTCAAAATAGACTTAACCAGGATTTGCCTGGGAACTTTCCCTTGGGCCTGGGGTATAATGATATTTTATTTATTATGTGTAAACCGCGAGAGACCAGGCAGTGGTGGCACACACCTTTAATCCCGGGATTTGGGAGACAGAGGCAGATGGATCTCAGGACACCCTGATCTACACGAGATCAGTGCAGAAACAGATCCAGGTGGTGGCGGCTCACACTTTTAATCCCAGTACTAGGGAGTCATGCCTTTAATCCCAGCACTAAAGGGGAATATAAGGCAGGAAGAGACAGAGGTTCAGGGCTCAGTCTGCAGTCATCCAGACTTGGTAGAGGTAAGACTTCTCTAGTGGCTTGGCTGTTTTGCTTTTCTGATCTTCAGCTTGAACCTTAATATCTATCTCTAGGTTTTTATTATTCGTGCTACATTGAGGAGCAGGGTATATATATATGTGTGTGTGTATATATATATGTATGTGTATATACATATACTTTTTTTAAAATGAGGCAGGGTCTCATGCAGCCTAGACTGGCTTCAAACTCTCTACATAGCTAAGGAAGACCTTGAACTCCTGGTCCTTCTGCCTCCACCTCCCAAGTTCTGGAAGGATAGACATGCACCACTCTGCCCGTTTTGTGTGGTGCTGGTGTTCGAACCTGGGGCTTCACACATGCTGAGCAAGCACTGTGCTATAACCCGAGTCTGACATTTGTGTCCTCACTGAAGACAGTCACTCCCACTCTTCTGTTTCTTTGGTAAGCACATTCTTCCTGACTCCCCACCCTTATCTTCTGATGGCCTGAACTGCACAATGAACATCTCCAAATGCATGCTAGCCACCCAATGTGGCAATCGGCGCTGTCTCCCAGCAAGCACTGCTTCTCAGCCTCCCGGTTAGCTCCCACATTTGCTGCTTCACACATGCAGGGGATGGGGTGAAAACGTTAAAAGACTAATTGCAGAAAGGGCTGATAAGTTATCACTCACAGATCAAATTATCTCCATCTAATTACATTACTTCCTGCCTCAGAAGATGACTGGCCTAGCGTCCTCATTGAGGTTTTACCGTTTGAGGGATTTCTTCATCACCACTCTGGTCAGCTGCTATGAAAACCAAGATCTAAGGCAGGATGAAGGAGGCAGGTTAAGGGAGGGGTACCTGAGATTACCGTTTGTCACTACGAGCCCAGGTCCAAGCCACGAAGTCAGGGGAAAGGGAAGAGGGTTGTCCACCCACAGCAGAACTTTCCCTGACATCAACCAGGACTGATTGTCGAAGTCCCTGGGGCCTGACACAGCATTTGCCGGTGCGGAGTGGGGGTAAGAGTCACCAGCCACCTTCTGAAGAGGCTACCCACTGGCCTCTTGGACTCCTCCAGAGCAGGGCTCCTCCATCCCCCATCTGGCCACTGGGCAGGAGTCTGAAGGAGCAGGAGGTTTGCAACTCTCAGCTTCATCCTCGCAGGCCTGAGTGCAGGAGCAGGCTCTTGGCCATCACTCTGACTGAGTCATGAAGGCTCAAGGTCATCAGTGTGGCACGTGTCAACCGAACCCACTTCAAAGGTCGGCTAAATGCGTTTCAGTGACATGCCCCAGGTCAAACCTCTAGGAAGTAGATGGATCAGGATTTAAACATAGGATCAGCCTCACAACCGCATGTATATTACATGGGTAGAGGGATGGATGGGGGAACACTGGGGATCCAGATCCCTCTTCCTGGTACCTCAGTGAGATTACTGGCAAGTTCCAGGTACCTGTCTTCAGGATGCTGGACCCCAGAGCTTGGAACATGCTGGATCCCAGGGTGCTGTGGGACAATGGTCTGTACCCTGTCAATCGTATTTTAATAAAACGCTGATTGGCCAGTCACCAGGCAGGAACTATAGGTAGGGCAACCAGGCAGAAAGTATAGGCGGGGCAAAGAGAACAGGAGAATTCTGGGAAGAAGAAAGACTCAGTCTACAGTCGTCATCCAGACAGAGGAAGCAAAATGTGACTGCCTTACTGTAAAAGGTACCAAGCCACATGGCTAACATAGACAAGAATTACGGGCTAATATAAGTTATAAGAGTTAATAAGAAGCCTGAACTAATAGGCCAATCAGTTTATAATTAATGTAGACCTTTGTGTGATTCTTTGGGACTTAACAGCTGAGGAGTTGGGCAGGACAGAAACCTCAGTCAACACCAGAGTCCTACTGTGTGTCCACCTGAAACATGCTTGATCCCAGGGCCCTACTGTGTATCCACCTGAACATGCTGGATCCCAGAACCCTACTGTGTGTCCACCTGAACATGCCGGATCCCAGGGCCCTACTGCGTGTCCACCTGAACATGCTGGATCCCAGGGCCCTACTGTGTATCCACCTGAACATGCTGGATCCCAGAACCCTACTGTGTGTCCACCTGAACATGCCGGATCCCAGGGCCCTACTGCGTGTCCACCTGAACATGCTGGATCCCAGGGCCCTACTGTGTGTCCACCTGAACATGCTTGATCCCAGGGCCCTACTGTGTGTCCACCTGAACATGGTTGATCCCAAAGTCCTACTGTGTGTCTACCTGAACATGGTTGATCTCAGGGCCCAACTATGTGTCCACCTGGAACATGCTTGATCCAAGGGCCCTACTGTGTGCCCACATGAACATACTTTACAACTTGTTTCTCCCACTCACCCCTGGAGCAGCTGGGCTTTATAGCCAGAAATGAGGGACAGAACTGGTCTCCCTGCCTGGCTGCAGACTTGTGGGAACATAGGTTCTGGCCCATCTTTCTATTCCACCAGTTTAATCTGATAATTTTTCCATGTTCATGTCTCTCTATACAAGGCTGAAAGACCTGGAACCCCTGCTCTGGTCCTTACTGACTCTGAAGGTACACCTTGTACCCTTAAGGGAAGGTCTTAGTCAGGGTTTCTATTGCTGTAAAGAGATCCCCATGACTACTGCAACTCTTACAAAGAAAACATGTCATTGTGGTGGCTCCCTTACAGTTCAGAGGTTCAGTTCATTGCCATCATGGTAGGACATGGTGCTGGAGAGGTAGGCGCTACATGCTGATATGCAGGCAACAGGAAGTAGACTGAGACACTGGGTGTGACTTGAGCATATGAGACCTCAAAGCCCGCCCTCACAGTGACACACTTCCTCCAACAAGACCACACCCACTCCAATAAAGCCACAGCTCTTAACTGGCCTCCATGACCTTTGGGGGCCATTTTCTTTCAAACCACCACAGGGAGTATATGAGAGGTTTTGTCCAGTCCCTCCGAGGGGACTCTTCTGATGCCCCCCACCCCTCCCCTGTTCCCACTGAGACAGAGCACCAGAAACTTCCACCCAGTGTAGTCTCTGAGAAGCTATTCCTCCTCAGTTCCCTCAGAGCATCAGGGATGCTACATGTACCCAATGAGCCCCACAGCAACCCAGGGGCAAAGGGCTTTACTATTCCTCTGAGCCCTTCATTGCAAGAGCCTGGTACTCCCATTTCTCAACTAGGCTGGAGACAAGAGAGGGCACACATGACTGCAGCTGCCCCAGTGTTAGCCAAGCTCTCTGTAGTGTCCATGCTACTACGTGTACTATGGTCCTGTAGCACCTGTGCTACATGCACTATGCCTGTAGCTTACCGCCTGCACTACGGAGGGACGGTTTGCAAGCTGCAGGCTGCTCAGAGCAGAGGAAAACAAGTTGTTTACAGGAAATTCAGGGTCTGGTGGTCCACAGTCCCCAACAGCTCTCCACTCCTGGCATGCCCACACCTTCTTAGCTGTCATTCTTTCTTCTTATTTCCCAGGGAAACAACAAGCTAAAATGAACTTTGGGGTGGTCTCCTATTAAGGTTATTATTGCTGTGATAAAATACCAAGAAACAGGTTTATATGGCTTACACTTCCATATCATTGTTCATCATCAAAGGAAGTCAAGATAGGAACTCAAACAGGATGGGAACCTGGAGGGAGAGACCATGGAGGATGTTGCTTACTGGCTTGCTCAGCCTGCTTTCTGATGGGACCCAGGACCACCAGTTCAGGGGTGATCCCAACCACAATGGGCTGGACCCTTCCCCATCAATCACTAATGAAGAAAATGTCCTACAGGCCAGCCTACTGCTCCATCTCACGGAGGCATTTTCTCAGCTGAGGCTCCCTCCTCTCTGACGACTCCAGCTTGTGTCAAGTTGACATAAAACCAGCCAGCACAGTGGCAAACATGGAGGTCACAGTTCATTGTCTTTCTACAGGCTCTCTCATTTCTCACATCCTTGGCTATTTTGCCCTCCCAAACACGATCTATCATTCACGCAGCTTAAAAACAGGCGTTTGAAATCGCCTGTGCTGCACGCCACTGCGTCTGAGGTAGTCCATCTGAACTCTCCCCTCCCAAGACGAAAAACGTGGGGTCAACAAACCCTTCACGGTCGCCTCCTCCAAAGCAAGGCAAATCCGAACATTCTGGAAATGAACCGAGTACCGAGCTCTCGGAAAAGTCAGACAGTGTTCTGTAGAGAGAGAAAAGAAGGCTTCTCCACATAAGGGTAAGCGACAACAGAGCCTCTGAGCTAACAAGTGAAAGGGGAAAAAAAAAGCTACCTGGGAGGTCAGTGAGTATATCTCAGAAGACAACAAGAAGAGAGTCTAAGAGTCACTAGGGTGCGGGGTCAGAAACAAGGAGCGAGTCTAAGGGTCACCGGTGTGTAGGGTCAGAAGCAAGGAGCGAGTCTAAGGGTCACCAGGGCGTGGGGTCAGGAGCACAGAGCTAAGAAGGGCAGGGCTAGATGGCTTTTGTTTAGCACCGCAGGACCCGAGTTTTCTTTTCCACTGAGCTCTGGACTGGCTGTCACAGGTGTAGGGGGCTCAGAAAAGGTCCCCACATGGAAAAGGAGCCCAAGGAGGATGAGAAGCTAGTACCGAGGGCCCGGATGGATGACAGGCAGCTCAGGACTGACTCTCTCTCTCACTCTCTCTTTCTCCTTCACTCTGGACTCTCTCACTCTGGACTCTCTCTCTCTCGTGTGTGTGTGTGTGTGAGAGAGAGAATGTGTACATCTGCACACATACCAAACCCAACCTTTAATGTCATTCCTCAGGTGTCTCCCATCTTTTCGAGGCATGATCACTCACTGCCCCAGATCTTGCTAAGCAGGCCAAGCCGGCTAGACAACCAACCACAGAGTTGCCACTTCAGCGCCAGGATGACAAGGTCACAAGCCCATGCCCAGCTCTTCTATAGATCTTAGAGGTCGGAATAGGACCCTACTTTACCAGCTGAGCCGCTATCCAGTCCCTGGTTTTGACTGTCTCCTTTCTCCTGCCTTCTTTCTGCTTCTTTCCTGGGTTGAACTCCTCCAGGTCTGAGCTTCTTGCTGTGTGACGTAAACACCCACGTGACTTACCGAATGACAACCTCTTCACACTCAAAAAAAAAGCTCTTGGGACCCACCAGAATGGATCTGCACGCATCACCAGGATGCCTCTTTTCTTTTCCAGGGCTCCTCCCAAGGTCTTCCCAGCAAAGCCAAGGTTAAAGAATGCAGTCTGACCCAGAATCCCACAGTAATTGTTCTGATGCTCAAGGACTGCTCCGGAGACCTGGCTAATCAATCTTTCTATACTCACGTGGACAGAGACCAGAAGGAAGCCACAGACAGGTCTGCCCCAGCTCTCTTGGGGTTTCAGTGGCCATCCTGCCTGGCTCTGCCCAAAGCCCATACACCCCTTCTTCTGCTTCTACTGACACCACAGTCCGCTTCCTAGTAGCTTTATAAAGAATGGAAAACCAGCGCCTGCATCTCCTCTAAAACCAGGAAACATCCTCACTCACCTCTGAATTCTCTAAGAACTGAAAAGTAAGAAAGACTGTCCCTACCCACAAAGAAATTCTATCCCACACAGGAACCTAAATTAGACTAGATCTTGGGGGAAAGGGAGCAAAGACCGGCAATAGTGAGCCCCTGAAGGCTGTGGAGTGGGTGAGCAATGGCCACAGTGAAATCAGTGAATCAGAGCGGAGGCTATGGCTCAGTCTGTAAAGGGCCTGCGGTCCAGGCATGAAAACACAGATTGGTATCCCTAGCACCCATGCACGGTGGTACACACCTGCAATCCCAATGCTTGGAGGAAGAAGGAAGTGTCCCTGGAGCTTGCTGGCCAGTCAATCTAGCCAACTAGTGAGTTCTGGGTTCAGTGAAAGCCTGTCTCAGAAAAAAGCATGTGCCCACCTGCACACACGTGCGCACAGCGAGAGAGAGAGAGAGAAAGAGAGAGAGAGAGAGACAGAGAGAGAGAGAGAGAGAGGGAATCATAAGAAAATCAAAATAAAGCTGCCTCTCTCTTACTACTGTTTGAAAAGAATATAAAGCAGACGAAGTATCCCCTAAGGGGAACCTCAGCAATCCAGCAGCTAGCTCAAGTGGCCAAGCTCTCCGAACTCACTTCCCCACATCTGCTCAAGTGGGCTCTCAGAGACCGTTGAGACGCACGCAAACAGGCAGGCTGCCTTCCTGACAAGTCGGATCACCGAGATGTCAGCTTCTGTGGAAACACGGTATAAAGGGTGCTTCCCACAAAAGCATCCTAGAAGACTGGGCCTGTTTACGTGACCTCCAGCGGAGACGATTCCGGTCAGGAGGCACTGCTAGTATTTCGAAACACACTCCTTTGTTCTCCCGGCTTTGTGCTGGTGAAGCCAAAGTGAAAAGAAGCCCACCCTGGCAGCTTAAGAGCTACTCACTTCCCATCCTACCCGCCTTTTCCAACAATAGTTGGCAAGGACGCTTTTAAAATAGAATAAACACATATGCTTGGGGAAAGGGAGAGTCTTAGGCACGTGGTAGAGGAGGGGTTGTTAAAGCCGGGGCCTTGTTTGTGCTAGGCAAAGCATTCTACCACTAAGCCCCATGTCCAAGCTGGGAGTCTCACGTCACAGATCATGAAAGAGAAGAGCATCAGAAATGGCAATTGTCACCAGCTAAGCAGCTACCATAGTAGCTAGCAGGACGGAGGGACATTGTAGCTAGCGGTGTCTAGAAGATGCTACCTGGCAGCCTGGGTGGGGCAGAGTGGGGCCAAGCAGGTGCTCACATGTGTGTATCTGCAAGCAGTTTATAAGGAGGCAGCTGACTTACCGCGTGTTGATCATGTGGCCTCTGGTCTGCTCCATCCGTATATACTTGTTAATTTGGGAAGGGTCTGCTATGGAAAACCAGTCGGCAAAAGCAACCTTTGGAATGAGGGGTTTACTTTGGCTCACAGTTTGGGGGTACAGCCCCTCATGTCACAGAAGGTACAACAGGAAGAGAGGGCATCTGGTCTTGTCACACCTGCAGTCAGGAATCAGGCAGCAATGAGCACCAACACTGGGCTCAGTTTCTCCTCTTTATTCATCCTGAACCCCCAGCCCAGGCTATGGTACCACCCACACTCACAGTATACTTTCTGGAAACACCCTTACAGACACAGGCAGGTGCTGTTTCCATGGTGATCCTAAACCTCCATGAAGCTAACAACCATTAACTATCACGAAGCTAACAGTCATTAACTGCACATGCGTGCGCACGCACTATTTTTGCCTTTACAAGCCAGAGAGATGACTTGCCAGGTGATCACCAAGCTCACAGCCCTGACCTGAGTTTGATCCCCAGGCCCACATGGTGGAAGGAGAGAAGCAACCCCAGAAAAGCTGCCCTTTGACCTCCACATGGGTGCCGTGGCACACATGTGCCCACACTCATACAAAGAAATAAAGGTAAAAACAAAAGAAGTGCTTACGACAGTCTGACCTCTGAGTGACAATTTCTGAAGTGACCAGCAGTTGCTGAGCACCCATGAGACCCTGCGAGGGAAGTAGTCTCATCCCTGTCACATGGAGACTAATGGACATACAACCAGAAGCACAGAGGCAAGTCCGAACCGAGCAGGCACCCAGCAACCCGGTCCCCAAGATCTCTGGAAGGCTCTTGCCAGCTGCCCCATGCCACCATCATCAGAATGTACCCTAAAACACTGCAGTTCTGGAACAGGAAGCAAACGTGGGGGCGGTTTTCCTTGTCATGCTTTAAAAGACACACACAGAGTCGCTGGGGACGAGTCTCTGAGTGTGGCTCTTAACAGAGACGTTGCTTTATAGAAGGGGTTAAGGGAACATACCCGAGGGCGGGAGCGCCCTGTCGGCTCTGTCCTGTTAGATAGAACAGCCTGGGCTGCTGCCATTCCTGATAGCATTAGCAGATGTGTGGGTGAGATGGGTCCCCAACTTGAAAACTGAAGCAATAACCCACACAAACATTAAAATGAGAAACCGGCCATGGTTTCTGTATTGCAGTTTAGACCTCTGCAAAAAACAAAAAACAAAAACAAAAACAAAAACAAAAAAAACAGAATGTAACCCTGTCTCAAAGGAAAAGAAAAAAAAAAACCAAAAAAACAGAATGTAACCCTGTCTTGAGAAAGCAACCAAAAAAAACCCCCCAAAACAGAATGTACTATGATAAAGATCAACAAAAACACAATTATTTCACATTAAGTTTTGATGCGAATGGCAGTGTGTCTTTTCAGAAAATCTGGAACACTAAAAAGACCCCGCTAATGTAACAGCATTAATTCAATACACCTTCCCTGAACACACACACACGCACACAGAAAGATGGGGGGGTGTTCACAGTAAAAACCAAGTTCTCAATTGGACACCGCTGAGGAAATATATTCAAACTTAAAGACAAGCAGGATGACATTGGAAGCAGACACAGGAGGATCTTGGTTCAAAGTCACCCTCAGCTATATAGTGAGTTCAAAGCCAACCTGGGCTGTGTTAAGTCCCTAACTCAAAAAAAAAAAAATTTAAAGTTCAAAATTATGTCTCTCTCCTCACATTTTCCATCACTTCTTCAGCAGTTAGAACTCAAAAAAGAAAAAGAAGTGCAGCTCCCTTTATAGGTCAGGGTCCAAGGAGCCTGGGCCACTTTATAGAGAGCCCGTCTCTGGGCCGCTAGGAGAGCCCTGTCTGGGCCTCTGAGAGCCCATGTCTGGGCCACTGAGAGCCATCTCTGGGACTCTATGAGAGCCCCTGTCTGGGCCGCTGAGAGCCGTCTCTGGGCCTATTTGTGAGGCTTCTGTGATGATTAAGCAGGAGTCTCACTCCAAACTGTCACCTCCCCAGCCCACCAAGGCCACTCAGGAAGGGTCCCTTGCCTACCTATGACACCTTTCCTGATGAAGATAAGTACAGGGCGTGAACTGTAGGTAGTGACATCAGCTAAGAGGAAGCAGAGAACCCCCTGGAAGTCCAGGGGTTCCAATGCAGACACAGGCCTTCACACACATTTCTAAGCATTGTCATTCCCAACTGAAACCTCCCTCTAGAGCCGTGATGACAATCACTCAAGTCATGTGGGGGCTTAGAACCCTTCCTAAGCACTCAATAAACAATGACTATTAGTTTCACTGACCCTAATTTATATCTGGATTTATAACATGAAGTACAAACTAATAAAACTGTATTGTTTAGCCATGGATCTCCTCTCGCACCCACTGGGACATGATCAAAAAGAAATGAGAAAATAATCAGCGATAGGAACGTAAAATGGTGGAGTCATTATAGAAAACAGCATGGTGGGTCTGCGGGAAATTAAAAATAGAACTGTCATGGCAATCTGGAAACATTAATTCTTGGTATAGCGCTAAAAAAACTGAGACAGGATTTCAGAGGGTCATGGATGGGTAGGTCAATTGCTTACATACCTGCCTAGCATGCATGCTATGCTGGGCATGATCCCCAGCAACACGTACGTGGGTCATGGTGGCACACACCAGCTATCTCAGGATTTGGGAGGACGTAGGCAGAAGGATCAGAAATACAAGGTCATCCTCGGCTACAAAGCAAGTCGAAGGGCAGCCTTGGCTACAGGAGACCCCCATCTCGAAAGAAGAGAGATGCGTGCACAACCATGTGCACAGCAACATTATCCACAATAGCTAAGCTGCAGGATCAACCTGGGAGCCCACAAATGATGGGCAGGCCAAAGCTGGTCGAGTCACACAGGATGATTCGGCCTTCAGAAGGGAATCCTGGCCAGGTGTGGTGGTGCACGCCTTCAATGTCAAGGCATGTGGATCTCTGAGTCTGAGGCCAGTTTGGTCTACATAAAGAGTTCTAGGCCAGCCAGGGTAACATAGTGAGATCTTGTCTCATAGATAGATAGATAGATAGATAGATAGATAGATAGATAGATAGATAGATAGATAGATAGATAGATAGATAGAGATAGGTGACCCTGCCACACAGTACAATATGAATGAACACTAAGAGGACATTGGGCTATAGAAAATAAGACAGACACCAGAAGAGAGCAAGTGTGTGAATTCCATGGGTGACAGTGTGGAAGCAAACCTGCAAGAAAAGAAGGGAGGGAGATTGCAGAGGGAGGTAGAGACTTCAAGGAGGGGGTAGGATGAGAATTATTATCGTGTGGCTGGCTAACACTCTCCTCTTTGTAGGTAAGGAGTCCCACATGTCTGTCCCTGTGACTCTGCTTAACCCTACCACACCTCAAATATGCTCAAATATTTAAAACAGTAACCTTTAAGTTACTTGCCTTTTCTTAAAAGAATTTTAATAGGAATTGGGGTGTGAGATAAGGCTTTATGGAGACACTCTCTGCTTAGGATGACCCTGAGCTACGATCTTTCTGCCTTCACCTCCCACGTGCTAGGACTGCATATACAGGAGACACCATTCCCAGATCAGGATTTTAATTCTTTTTTTTAAAATCTATCCGAAATTGTACATTTTAAAATAAACCTTAGAGCTCTCTAAATGGACTGGCAGCCCTCCCCTCCTCAGTCATCACTGCAAAATAGTGAGGTCGCCTCACAGGATCAATGCGCCTCACAGGAGAGAGTTCTGGGGAGCAGCAAGGCTCTCCTTGGGTGCCAGCTTCAAGCAGATCAGGATGGGGGGTGGCATTGGGGGAGTTGACTTTAAAAGGAGATTCTGACTTACAATGGATTCTATTTTAATGCCCTCTGGCAAAAAAAAAAAAAAAAAAAACCTTTCCCCGGGGAGACTGCCTGCAGCTCTCTGTCCTATCCTCAGAAGCGGAGGCCCGCCTGTGATTCTGAGATGTCATCCCCGAGCCACTTCAATAAAAGAGACAGTGACAAGGATCATGATGGCTTCAGGGAAGTGGCTGGCCGAAGGGGCCAGCCCACAAGCCACTATGTGCCAGGCTCGGCCCTGTGAAGGATCTCCCACCTCGCCTCTCCATGGCCTCTGCCCCCGGACACTTGGAGAAACCAGCCATATCCTGTCATCCAGGCTGGGGTCAGAATCCTAGTGACCACGGGCAACACAGGACTGTGAGACCCCGCTATACGTGTGATGCCTTGAGGAGAGGCACCCCCAACTTATGCAAAGCTTCACACAGGATTTGTTGGGAGCTCAGCATGTCACCCAGAAAGAAGCGTCGTGTACTGGAAGCTTCATCACACACATATCAGTCTTGGCAGGGGTCGCTTTCCCAGGAGGTGTTTAGGTCACCGGGGCTCCACCTCCCAAATGGTCTGACACAGAGATGCAAGGCTTGAAGTTACCGTTCACATGTACCAATCTCAGCCCACACCCATCCGCAAGGCACTCAAGCCTCAACCTCTGCCCTCCAGCCACAACACAGCGAAGGAGGCCTAATCTAGCAAGGTAGATTTTTGTGGCCTGCCCAGACACCAGAACCAGAACAGATAAATTTACTCATGACAAACAACCCAGCCTAGGGTCATAGCACAAAACAAACTAAGATATAGACCTGTCTTCCACAGACCTGCAACAGGGCTATACAAACAAGACTCTTGTCCCCCCCTGTCCTACCAGGAGGGATGGTTCTGAACCTTGGTTCTAAGCCATAGTAGAGGCAGGGGAGAAACAGGAGAGAGATGGGAGGGGCGAGTGGAAGGAGGGAAGACGTGTCCACGCATCCTCAAGTCTTCGTCTTACAGGCTGCCCCCCTCCCAACACACCTCCCACATAAATCCACAACACCTTCATTATCACTTCGTACTTCTCGGCCTCTTAACTCCATCAAGAGTTATCATCTCCAAAACATACGGCATTGCCCGTGTGACCTCCACTGGGCATGCTCAAAGCCAGGTCAAGTCAACACGGCTGTGTGGCTCACCTCCGTGCCTGCGGCCCCTGGCATGCGGCGCCTCTCTGTGGATGAGGCAACAGGTGCACACTGACAACACCTGTGTCTGTCAGGCCTCGCGGCACGAGCCTGTCACCCCAGCACACAAGAGGCACACGCGGGAAAAGGATCACGAGTCCAAGGCCGGCCTGGGATCCATAGCGAGCTCCTGTCTGAAAAGCAAAACTCAGAAGAATGTGTATGTCTCGTTAATGGCTGATGACATAGCCCAAGTTCACGGCTCCAGACAAAACATTCCCCCCACACACATCCAGTGATAAAGGCCTGTCACATCGCTAGACACTGGCTCCTCGCTGACTGTGTAGGTCCGAGGTTCCTCGTCC
This sequence comes from Ondatra zibethicus, assembly GCA_004026605.1. Taxonomy (NCBI): domain Eukaryota; kingdom Metazoa; phylum Chordata; class Mammalia; order Rodentia; family Cricetidae; genus Ondatra; species Ondatra zibethicus. Next base: position 43,337 of record PVIU01010521.1, on the reverse strand, counting down.
CCGGGACAGGCCGAAGTGCTTCCTGTTGCTCACAAACCACTTTGCCGTGACCCAGCCTCTTCTTTGACTTTGCTTTTCTTTCTCATCTCTTTTGTGGGGGAATAGGAATAAGACTATCTGGCAAGGCTGAGAGCAAGAAACACACATGGTCACAGGTAAATGTATGTATGATTTCGGCCCAGAATCTTCCTGTTACAGTCAGGATCTCGCCTCAGCTGGCTCTGCGGTGTCTCAGTTATCCCTGGCTCCAGGGCACAGATCCGAAGCCAAAGAATGATTGTAAAGAGGAAACCCAACATCCCAGCATGGCTATACACGCCTACAAACCCCAGAACTCAGGAGGCTGAGGCAGGAGGTTCATAAGTTCAAGGCTAGCCTGGGCTACACAAAGAACCTGTCTCAAAACAGGGGGTTGAGCATGGTGATGCATGCCTTTACACATAGCACTCAGAAGGAGGTGACTCTCCAGCAGGCAATGGGTTAAACTCCAGAGAGGGAGGCGCGGAGTCAAATGCTGAATCCCAGGGTCTGGTCTCTGGCAGCTTCCACTGTGCTTAAAAGATAAACATAGTTACAGACAAGTGTGTGTTACAAGGAAACAGTGGGCGGGGTGGGGGATTTCCCATCATGATCGGCCATGAGAACAAGATCATAGGGTGACTAGACAATCAGAGGTGTCTCTGAGGAGGAAGCTGTGACGGCTGAAATACCAGGAGTCTCTGGGAAGAAAAGCATTCCAGGTACAGGGAGGAGCAGGTACAAAGGTCCTGGGGCAGTTCAAGAGCCACTGCAGATGATAGCGTTTCTTTGCAACACTGGGCTGCACGTGGTGGGGGCTGTGACCAAGATGAGCCCTGTGTCCTTCCTCCTAAGTGTAAAAGAAAAGGTTACAAGAGCGATGATGTCATCTGCAGAGCTCACACTTGAGAGCCCCACAAGAAGAGCACACAAGAAGAAAGCGACGTTGGGCCACATTCGCAGCTGTCCTGGGCCGCACGTGGCCGATGAGCCAGAGGCTGGGCATCCTTGTAATGAATTTGAAGGAGAAGACTCGATTAAACCAGCCTTTGTTTCTTAAAGATCTCACAGGCTAAGGATACAGCCCAGCAAGAGAGCGCTTTTATTCGAGGTCTCTTAGGGTTCCAATTGCTGGGAAGAGACATGACGACCACAGTAACTCTTATAAAGGAAAACATTTATTTGGGTGGCTTACAGTTCAGAGGTTCAGTCCATTATCATCATGGTGAGGTACGGCAGCATGCAGGCAGACATGGTGCTGGAGAAGGAGCTGAGAATTCGACATCTTGCAGGCAACAGGAAGTGGTCTGAGACAATGGGTTGTATCTTGAACACCTCAAAGCCCACCCCACAGGGACACACTTCCTCCAACAAGGCCACACCTACTCCAACAAAGTCACACCTCCCAATAGCACCACTCCTTGGGGGGGGGCCATTTTCTTTCAAACCACCACACCAAATCATTCTCAGAAGACTAAGTCAAATGTGCTGTGGACAGTCCAGCAGGCCCAAGGCTCTCCAACCTGATCAAAGAAAAGTGTGTTGGGGAGACTCAGCAGGGTGTTACACCAACAAGTGAGAGCATGCTCAGGAGAGTCTCTGCCTTGTCTGGATGCTCCAGGGCCTCAGAAATATTTGCTAGATAATTGGATAAATGATTAACTGCAGCAACTCCCCAGAGCTCCAGGCTAAGACAGCAAAAAATAAAAAATAAAAAAATCAGAGATCTTCCAGCCCACACAGGGAGCTGGATGAACACAGGGGCGAGAGAACTTAGAGAAACCAATGAAATGGCAACAAAATGACAAGCGTGTCCAAAGAGCAAAGAATGTTGTCCTCTTTGAGTGACCGGCAACTTTTGGTTGCTTCTCAGTCTCACTCTGGAGTTTTGGAAATGGTTCAAGAGAACACACTTCTGAGAGCTATCGACTGTCTCTCCAAACCCACCAGACGCCCTACACGACGCCACGCTGACGTTTATAAATGTCAGTTCCCGGGAGGAATCCATCTTCATCAGAGGGTGAGAGCCGCTCGCTTTCTTCTTAAGTTCAAGTCTCAACACAGAATAAAAATGCAGCCTCCTCTCTGACGTCACTTGGGGCTGCACGTTTTTTTCTCCTTGAATCTGTCTTTCTTGTTTTTTGGTTTGGTTTTGTCGTTGTTTAGTTTTTCGAGACAGGGTTTCTCTGCACAACCCTGGCTGTCCTAGAACTCGCTCTGTAGACCAGGCTGGCCTCAGACTCACAAAGATCCACTTGCCTCTGCCTCCTGAGTGCTGGGATTAATGGGGTGAGCCACGACCACTTGGTTCTTTAATTTTCCAAGAAAGGAAATTCCCACCGGCGTCCTTTGATCTGGAAACAGTGCTGGCATCAGAGAAAGCACTGGTGAGCCCATACCGTCTGCAGTTTATTTGCCCTGAAACGCTGGCAATGACTGTGGTGCTGGACCTGTCCATCTTAACCTTGGTGCAGTCAGGAGTCAGCTGAGGTCCCTAAAGGGCCCCCAGGGGAGGATTTGCCCACGGACTGGAATTCACACCGGGCACTACAATGCTAAAAGCAGAGCAGGGGCTTTGTTTGCCTTTGAGAATTGGTGCCACTTTGTAGCCCAGGATGGCTTTGAACTGGGGGTTCCCCATCTCAGCCTCCCACACACTGGCCTGTCACCCTGCCTCACTGCACACATGGAGGTCACCTTGTTGTCATGCACACCTCAGAGTCCTTCACCTAAGCTGGCACGGTATACAGAACAGCCATTCAACATGGCCTCCATGGAGTCAAGAAGGGTGGCGGGGCTGCCAACAGAGCAAGACAGGCTATTTGACAAAAAAACTTGTTTTAGCTGAGCGTAGGCTCCTGCGTCTGTACTTCTAGCACTTGAGAGACTGGGGTCTGAGCTACGTAGTGAATTCCAGGTCAGCCTGGGCTACAGTGTGAGGCCATCTCAAAATGCTATGGAAAAGTAAAGAAGGAGGAAGAGGAGAAGAAGAAGAGAAAAGCCAACTTGTTTCACAGTACACAGGAGTCCACACTAAAACAGCGATAAAAACTGAAGCAGGATGAACATAAACCAGGACCAGCAAGATGGCTCAGCAGGTAAAGGGGCTTCACGAAGTCTGACAACCTGAATCCAGTCCCTGGGAGACACGCAGTGGAAGGAGAGAACCAATTCCTGCAGGTTGTCCCTGGAACACACTCACGCACTCACACGTGCAAATAAAGTGCAACAACATATTAAAAATTTTAAAAAGAAGAATCTGAGTTGTGTAGTGAGTAGAAGACCGCTTCTAAGCAGACAGAAACTAACCATGCGGGGTCCTACTCTTCATTTACATGGACTCCGGCATCAATCAAAGGATTTCTGGGCGCGGTGGCACAGGTCTGCCATCCTAGTTACTGGGGAAGATCCTAGCTATGGTAATGGACTGCAAACCCAAGGCCAGCCTGAGCCACATAGTGCGTTCAAGAGTAGCCCTGGAGGCTGGAGAGATGGCTCAGCGGTTAAGAGCATTGCCTGCTCTTCCAAAGGTCCTGAGTTCAATTCCCAGCAACCACATGGTGGCTCACAACCATCTGTAATGAGATCTAGTGCCCTCTTCTGGCCTGCAGGCATACATGCAGACAGAACACTGTATAGTTAATAAATAAATAGATCTTTAAAAAAATAAAAAAAGTATGAACATTTAAAAAAAAAGAATAGCCCTGGACAACTTATCAAGACTCTATCTCATCATCATCATCATCATTACCATCATCATCATCAAAATCATCATAATTAATGATGGCTGAAGATGCAGCTCAGTGGTCAAACACTTACCTAGCAGGCAGAAGGCCCTGGATTCTATCCCCAGTACTTCAAAGGCGTTACCAAAATGTAACGGACTTCCAAATGTCCCCCTAAGAACTGTGTTTTGTCTCCTATCCAGCGCCCCAATCATCCAGTGTAGCTTGTCATACAAGACTGCTCCAGCAGACGGCCAAACTGCTCCTTATAGGCAGAACAAAGCAGAAACCTAGCAGGGCCAGCTCCACCCTGTGACTTCAACACAGTCCTCCGCAGAAATCACTTCAGCCTACGTGCAGGGAGGAAGAGCCCTGCACTGAGTCCTCCCTCCTCCAGGGGAGAACTCCGATCACCGCCAGCCTGCTCACGGCTCTTTCCAGCTCTGCGATTCCATGACTCCATAGCCCGGTTCGTCCCTGGGAGCAGCCTGGCAATGGAGCCTTTCATGTGTGGTCATTAAACACTCACCGTGGTGAAGCATGACTGCAAAGTTCCAGGGACACACCCTCCACACAGGCCCACAGGCCAAACACACCAGAAACAGCCCACGACCTTGCGCGTCCCTCCTGCAGGCCTGAGCTGTGATGGCTCAGATCAAGTTCGTGAGCTCCCAGCCCTACCATGCGGTGCCACCAACAGGCAAAAATCCAGACACCCCCTCCAAAAAAAGCCGAAGCTGCTCATCATTTCCAAAAGTTGGGAGTACCCGTGTCCACCCCCAGATTACACAGCCACAAGGTACAGAGTGGTACCCCCCTCGTTGAAGCTTAAAAGTAAACATCACATCGACTTTGAAACCGTTTCCCTCCTGGATACAAAGTGAGATGGAAGACGGCCCAAGACTGGCATCTGTTCTAGGCTACAGATTAATGATCAGGGTTTCCCTGAAGAGCGAATCTTAAAGGTTAAGCAGCCATGACTAGCAGCCTCGTGGGCTGGAAGGATCCCAGCAGAGCACAAGCCAGCGTGGGAAAACCTGGGGCTGAGCAGAGGAGGCTCCTGGAAGAAGGGGACAGAAACAGACAGGGAGAGGAGAGGTGACTGATGTGTGCAGCTGGTGCACCCCAGAAGAGGAAGGGGGGTCTGCAGAGGTGGGGCTCTGGACTTTCCACTCACACTGTGGTTGCCCAACATGGACGATGCTTTGCCCGGACAAGAGCCAGACCGTGAAGAGGAGGAGTCTGAGGGAAGCTGCATCTGCAGAGGGAAGTCTCAATGTACCAGTTCAGCAAGTGCACCCCCAAAATTGGGGCTATGGGTAGAGAGTAGACCCACCCCAGCTCCCGCACGATTGGGCTTAACACTCCAAACCCAGACGCAAATGTCTGGCAGAGACCCCAGCCGCTCCTCCCTCCAGGGCTGTGCTGGAGGAACAGCCGCCATCAGACACTTGGGTGTGCTCGGCCTTACTCTGATGCAGTAGTGAGATCTGTGATCGGTGACCCCTGCAGCAGGCACCAGACCCTGTTTCCAACCCGCCGCCTCCCTCCCGCTGTCTGTGAGGAAGGTGCTCACACCCAGGTAAGGGTTAGAGCCTCTGTCCTGAGGCTTAAAAAAAAATATCGTCATATTGCTGGACTCCCCCAGCCTACTCAAGACTGCCTTTGCCCCCTAACTGCGAAAGACAACCTAGTGAATTAAACACCTCAGAGAGTGCCCAAACTGTAAAGCGCTGGCAAACATCTGTAATACCCAAAGAAAGTGGCTTTCGTCCCCTTCCCATGCTTTCCCCAGACCCCAATCACCATGGTTCAGCTCCAACAGGCCCCTCAGCCCAGAGCCTTCAGTGACCACAGCCCAGCAGCCAGGACACTTCCTCACTGCCCGCTCAGTCTCTCTTCTTTGTAGTGCATTGTTACACAACGCATGCAACTGTGTGATCGTTTACCACCTGCCCCCCCACACACACACACGGGGCTGGTAATCGCGCAGGTGTGTAGCCATGACAACCCACAACACGTCCAGACTGCTCTACACACCTTCCACCTGCATGACCTCACCAACTCGGCCCCCGCGTTAACACTGCGAAGGCGGACTGATGCGACGCCCGTCTTACAGATGGAAAAGCCAGAGCTTCCTTGCTCCCTCAGCTAAGGTTTCATGTCGTGGACACTGGAGAAATACTTGACCCTTCACAGCTGACTCCTTGACTGCCGGGCTTCTAGGAGCATTTACTACGTCAGCAGTAACTAATCAATTAACGCCATCATGATAACTGATCAATTATCACCATCAGGACAGGCTGTCCCTTTGTGTCTCAAACCAAGGACTATGAGTGTAAGAGGCACCTGCTAACAGAGCCTCCATAAGGCCCGCGCAACCGGGCAGTGGCCAAATGAAGACCAACTTGTCCCAGCATCTCTCTCTAACTGGTACCCAGGCAGGGAGCCATCAGGAAACGGGTCCCTCTGACTGTGATCCTAACTAATGCCATCCTGCTTGATTTCGGTCTCCAACAGTAATTACTGGTCAAAAACAAAACAAAAGACTGGGATGTGGGATGATCCGCTGACCTTGGCAGCCAGGGGTAGGAAAAACACAGGGCTACAAAAATCAGGCAGATGCAGGTAAACCCCCTCCAGGGTCTGAGGAGCGAGGAGCAGCTGAAGGCCTCCACCTCAGCGTTGGCCTCTGCCTCGATCAGCAGATCAGCCTTGGTGTCGTGGAAGGAGAACGCCAAGGCTCCCTGCACACAGACCTCCCTGAGGGTCCAGCCACTCTCCATCCCTTCAGCCATTCTGCTTTCGTGGACGTCCAGAGCTGGGGAGAAACACTCACGGGGCTTCAGTGACAGGACACGGGAGACCGGAAACAAACCCAGACACCCCTTTGTACTGGCTACTTGTCTATTGCTGTGGTAACAACACCACAGCCATGGCAACTTACAGAAGACAGTCTGTTCGGGCTCACGGTTCCAGAAGGTCAGGGTTGATGACGCAGCATGGCGGCAGGGGCAGGAAGCCGAGGACTCGCGTCCTGAACCTCACACACGAAGCAGAGAAAGCGAACTAGAAATCGTGTGAGTCTTTTAACCCTGAAAGCCCACCCGCCCCCCGCGCCACACTTCCTCCTCAGCCTCATCAAACAGGGGCATCAGCTGGGGACCAAGGTTTCAAATACTTCAGACTATGGGGGACATTTGTCATTGATGCCATCACAACCCCACTATCCAAATGCAGTAGCCGGAGACTTGGGTGAACTAGGGGTCCACGCCTAGTATCTTAACTCTGTCTCTTATTGCCCAAGCCCCAAAAGACTGATGGATGGGTTACTGAGGGATCACCATGTAGACAGACAGACAGCAGTGGAGAAACCCTGCATGGTAGGAAACCATAACCGAGGGACCCGATACCAAAGCAGAGGGGGTACCTGGGAAAGGACACAGGCCTGAAAGGTGGGGAGCACTCTAAATCAGAGGGAACAGAAAACACAAGGCTCCTAGCACGGATAAGAGCATGGTTTCTGTAAGGAACCCAAAGGCAGTGCGCCTGGAGAGTCCAAGGCACAAGGGCACGACCCTGAGGTCAAACTAAGGACTTGGCTTTCAGTATGAGTTGCAATGGAAGCCATGGCGGGCAGGGGCGGGGGGTGTAGGTTTGAACGTTTCTCGGCAGCTCACTCAGTCCACAGTTTGGCAAGCAGTTGGAGGCAAAGGCTAGGCAAAGCTGGAGACTGGGTTCTAGCTGTATAAAACCCCAAGGGAGACGTGATGGGGGCTCAGCCAGGGTAGCAGCAGTGGAGCGGCCTGTAGGTGAGGCCGGGAGAACGCAGAGCTGCAGCACCAGAGATGCTGGGGTGGGGGGGGGGGTCCATGAAACACAAAAGCACGGCGACGTTGCTCCAGGCTCACTGGACATGGAAGTGGCTGTCAGTAAAGTCCTTGCCAAGCTCACATAAGAACCGAGTTTGATTCCCCCAGAATTCGTGTTTAAAAACATACACACTCATACAACCAGGGACAGCACAGCCTGCCAATCATTCCAGCACAGAGAGCAGAGACAGGAGGATGATCTGTGGGGCTCGCTGGTCAGTCAGTCCAAGAGGAATCAGTGAGCTCCAGGTTCACCATAGAAACCTGTCTCAACTCAGATGTGGACTGACTGAGGCACCTGATATCAACCCCTGACCTCCACATGAACACATACACATGCATCTACATATATGTGTCCCCCCCACACAGAAGAACTGAATTATAAACCAGCTATGACATCTTATGCCTTTAGTCCCAACACCCAGAAGGCAGAAACAGGTGGATTACCACAAGTTCGAGGCCCATCGGACTGGAGTGGTATGAGAGCCTGTCTCAAAGTAAATAAATAAAAAAGGATCAAACCCCGCATGCGTGCGAGTATGAGTGTGTGAGCCAAGAGGTTACGACCTCCTAAAGCTTTGGGAACTGGATGTTACTGCTGCCAGCCATAGGTAGCATCACGGTTGTTTAGCAAGGGGCTGAATCCCACTGGCTCTCCTCGGGGTGGTCCTGAGGGCTCTGATAATTGCTGTCAGAGGAGGCTGGGGGTGGGGGTCAATGCTTAACCTGCTGGCAGAGCCCAGAGCCTGGGCCAGACCCGAAGATAACTGAAGTTAACTGACCACATCCTATCCGACAGGAAACCTAATAGCTGGCTATTTTAAACCTATTCTCACTTCCTCTCACCGGCTTCTACAGCTGGCTTCTGCCGGCTGCCGGGCAGTCGGGCCCACAACATAGATGGGATGGAGGGGCTGCCTCAGAACTGGGACACTCAAGGCCTAGAGGAGCAGACCAGGAAGAGCTGTGAGGCCCGGAAAGAGGATCTGTGTGGGCTGGCAGAAACTGGGAGCAAGACAGGTTGCCTTGTGGGGAGGCCATGCTCTCGCTACTTCAAAGCAGCAGTCAGAAAGTCAAGTGTATCAAAACGTTTATCCTAGCTGGTTTAAAAGATTGGGTTTTTTTTTAAAATGTTCAAGAAACTGATTAGATTAAAACACACCCAGGCCTTGCCTTGTAGGCACAGTGACAGAGCCCACACAGGGAAGCCCCAGCCCATCTGCTGTGGAGTAGTTGTGTACGTGTGTGAGGCGGGCAGGGGGCGGGGAGGGAGAGAGACTGAGTGGGTTGTGTTTTGCTGTTTTTCTCTCCTCTCCTCCTACCTCCCACAACCCCCCCTCACTTCCTGTTTAGAGGAGGTCTGCCCCCCCCATGTGACATCATCCACTCTCAGCTTCCTGGAAAGGTTCCATGGTCAGGACACCGATAACCATCACCTTTCTGAGAATGACACAGGCCTTGCAGAGGCGGCTTGACCCTCGTCAGAAGCACCCCCCCACCACCCAACTAAGCACCTTCCTCTAACAGCTGAGCGCCACGGGCACATCACCACCTCAGCTCAAACGACATCTCACCCGCCAACTGCCTGCCAACGGAAGGAGTGCTCCTTGTCTCAGGCAGTGGGCTGCTAACAAGACGCCTTGCCTTGCGTGGCTTATAAAAAAAACCCTGACATTTACTGCTCAGCTCTGGAGGCTGGGAAATCCAAGAGGCATAGGAAGATGTGGCGTGTAGGGAAGGGACCTCACTCCGTCCTCCCATGAGACAACGGTCTGTCACGGGGCTCCCCTGTATGAAGGAAAACACTAATCCCACTCATGTGGGCAGAGTTCTCAGGGCTTGCTTCCAGAGATCCCACCTGCAAATGCTGCCCACTTGGGGCCAGGCTTCAGGTGAGAAGAATTCTGGGAAGACAGCACTTCTTATGTATTTCCTCCCTGTTACGGGAGGTGCTCCTCCTGGCACTAGCCCCACACAGAATAGGGGTCTCAGCAGGGCCCCTGTAGCCACATGGAAATGATACTTAGGTTCCATCTCTCATAAGCTGGTAAGCAAACACAGTCACTCGCAGACCTGAGGACAACCTACAACTACAGAAGCGGCCACGTGACTAAGCCACCTGTCACCCAACACGTGAGCATTCCTTTCCTGCAAAGTCTGAGGGAAAAGTACTTTCTGCTGATGAAGGTGTTCTCTCTTCTCAACTGTCTAATAAACCCTTGCCCTTCTAGGCTCAGTCATCCAAAACGAGCAAAGCACACAGCCAAGGAAAATTCACTATGTGCCTGTGACCAGCCAGCACCTGAAGAAGCAGTCTGTGCCCTCCTGAACCCCGCCATCTTGTGTGGACCAAAAAAAAAAAAAAACGAAACAGAAGCCTGCACAGGAGCCAGGTCATCCTGGATAGGATGCGTTCACACACTCTGGTGGGAACATGAGTGAACACAGCATTCTAGAAAACAACCTGGGTATACCAACCAAGAGCCTTCGGGTGTTTACAATGCCGCAGAATCCCTCTTCTGAGCACAAGTCAGATGGGACTGGGGATGGGATTTGGTGATGGAAAACTTGTCTATAGTGCACAAAGCCCTGGCGTTCCATCCCCAGCGTCATGGAAAGAAGGAACTGAGGGAGGGAGGGAGGGAGAGAGGGAGGGAGGCAGGGAGGCAGGGAGGCAGGGAGGGAGGATAAAACTGGAGGCCTGAGCGATGGTTCAGCGGTTCAGAGCACTGGCCGCTCTTCCGGAGGCTCGGAGTTCAGTCCCCAGCACATACACAGTGGTTTACAACCGCCTGGAACTCTGGCTCTAGAGGCTCTGGTGCTCTCTTCTGGCCTGGAAGAGGCACCAAGCACGCATAGTGTGCACATAAATACATGCCAGTGAACCACCCAAACACATAAAATAAAGATTTTAGAGACAGGAAAAGAAAACTTTTTCCAGAGATAGTCAACAAGAAAGTAGGATGAAATTAAAATGCATTCCCGTGACAAGATAGTATGATGCTGTCCGAGAAAATTGTGTTTCCTTGCTAAGCAGTATAAGCAAGACACATTATAACACACGTGTGTCGTCACCAAACCAGAAGGTGGCCAGATCCTTCTGGGTGACATGGCTCAATAACAAAGATTTTTTAGGAGTAAATCCTTTTGTAAGATTCTCTTTTCTACATGTGAACTCATTCCATCGTCAGTAATGGATACAGAGCACACCCCCAAATGCTTTACTGAGGTGCCATGGAATAGACAAGAGGGCTACAGTAGAGAAGGAATCTACCAACGGTGGTGCTGCTAATCCACTGGATAAATTTACACCAAGTCGGTGGACTCCACCGAGACAGAGGTCTGCTGTTCCTTGCTGTTTCCCCAGCACTCGGGAGGTCCCTGGCACAGACGTGAGGCATTCCATAAAGTCCTGTTAGCAGAAGGACAGGAGTCCAGCTCAGACCTTCCTTCCTCCCTCTGCTGTGTTCTCTGACCTCCCCTAAACTAATGACTCCTTTTCTTCTCAACACCCTTAGCCTTTATCACAAAGGGCTGATGCTACCAATTATAGCTCCCGGAGTCACTTGCTAATTGCAAGCTATCTGCACGCAGGGGCCAATTCGCATGTGGATTGGTCTCTTCGGCTACATAAATAAGTGCATGCTGGACAGAGGGGTGGGCGGACATTAGTCCCTTACTATGCCCGACGTGAATGGCAAGCGTTCACTTTATGAACAGCTCTCCTAGAAAAGGCAGAGAACCGCTATCAGAGTGGGAGCTGAGCGGGGAAGAGGTAGGGAGAGTCTGAGCGGTGGAGGGCAGAAGAGTGTGGTTTTTTGCCTCACGTGCTTCCCTGTGGAAAAAACAGAAATTTCTTTGAACCTCCAAAACAAAACAAACAAACAAACAAAAACTCAAACCAACCAAGGAGCAGCGGTGATAAGAGGAGGCCGCCACTTCCTCATCCCCCACCCCCCCCCCCAGACTTCTTCGGCCTTCGGCTGTGAGCTTTGACGTCATTAAAAAAGAAACACTTTGTTGTGTCTACCTGCTGATAACAGTGGGGGATCCCTCCAGAAGCAAACAGCAGCAGGGCCAGAACCCAGGTTCCCTGGGGACACCCTACCTACTGCCCTTTCTGCTTAGCTGCATCCCCCCACCACTTGCCGGTTTTTGTTTTTACAACAGATCAAGCGTTCTCTGTTGGGTACAAATTCCTCACTCATTCCCTAGGAAAGCAAAGAAGGAGTCCTGAGGATGGACGGATGACAGCATCCCTCATGCCTCGAGTGCAGAGGCCCTTACGATAGGGCCCCATCCATGTGCGTTTTACAGTCCTGGGAAACAGAAGATTGCTTCCCCTGTGACGGGGGAGGCCTACATTACCACTGAGTGAAGTGGACAGACAACAACCCTCTCTAACACCGGAGCTTGCTGTCCTTGGCTGGCTGTTTTACGGGGCTGAGGATCAAAGTCATGTGCACGCTGGGAAACTATCCTACCCCGGAGCCATATCCCTGGCCCTGCAGCAAGTGTTCTTAAGCCCACAGCTGTCTTTACAGGGTGCCTCACACTCACCCAACAAAAGCTGTTTTGCCACAAGTGACTGCAAGATTATCTGCTCCGCTTCTGGTTTCAAATGTGCACTTCCGACTCCGGACAACAAAATGACACGCAGGGCCCTTCATACAACAGAGTCGCAGCTCTTAAAGAAATGCACCATCCATTTCTTACCCTTCTTAAAATAACTTCCAGACCCTGCTTTCAAATGTGCGCGGTCCCTGGATGAGATCTTCCCGTCTCTAGACACAAAATCCCAGAAAGTTCAAGTACAAATTCAAACCCTCTTCCGCCTGGCTGTCCACACACATGCCCCCTTCAAAACTTGATGCCCACCAATGTTGACACTGTATTGCTTTTTAAAAATTAAATCTTTGGGGATCTGGGAAGACGGCTCAGTCGGTTAAGAACTTTCCAAGCAAACCTGATCCCTAAAGCCCACAGCCCACCAAAACGAAAAAAATGTTGGGTGTGGCACTGGGGAGGCAGAGACAGGTGGTGGACCCCTAGGGCTCACTGCCTAGACAACTTACTCAGTGAGCTGCAGGTTCGTGAAAGACCATCGGGGGTAGCACCTGAGGGACAACCCACAGCTAACCTCTGGCCTCCACATGAATGCACACGCACACACACACACACACACACACACACACACACACGAACATGTACACGGATACACACAGAACATTATGCCTCGGGGATGCTTCTTTCTGAGGCAGTGGCGTGCCTAAGGAAGCTAAGAAAGACACAGGAAGCCCTCTGCAGGGGAAGCGGGTAGGAAGATCAGAGCCCTCCAGCCTCTGGGCCTCAGTAAAGAAAGGCCTTTGGCCCAGTTCTGCACCATGCCTATCCAGGGCAGCCCCATAGCTGCAACCTGAGCCTAGATATACTGTGAGCTGGGCACAGTGCACGGCTCTCCAGGGATTACGTACACTCTCTCTCCCTCCTGCCACTCTTCCCCAGGCCCTCTGAGAATGAACCTGGGGCACCATTAGCAACGGAGAGACTGAAACTTAACCTCGGAGGCCTATAATTTTTGCAAACAGTGGAGTTTTGAATCTGGCCGGAGAAAGTTTTTAAGCCCCTTCTTACATGGTATGTTCGTGAATTCCCTCCCTCCCACCAAAGGATAACAGAACTACTCCAAAAACCGACCCCACGTTCACTCTGAGAAAATAGGGCCTTTAAATTCTGGCATTGTGCTAAAACAGGAGAGTTTAAATTCAGCTTAAGTTTCGCCTTCTGGGAAATAAAATCCTAAACCTTCTATGGCTTCCTAGTCTCAAGAATAAAAATTTAAACTTGAGAACACCAAGAGGTCACCCCCCCACACTGCCAGCCCACCCCTCCACCCTCTCTGGTCACTCACTGCTTCTCTCTCAGGCTCTGGCCCTGGAAATCCTTTCCTCCCTGGTTACAATCCAAATCAGCCACCCTATGCTCTCTCTCCCTTGGTACTTGGGAACCCCAATCACGTTTGCACCCTCCAAATGAGTTCACCCTGCATATTTCAGTCCATCCAAATACATTGAGTCTTCCTGGGGCCAGGCTTTGTGCTCAGACATTCTGTAGGACGTGTAAGCCTCTCCCAAGTGTTCTGGCCACAGCCTCTTCTAGGGATGGGAGTTCTAGTACCTTCCAGGCTGGAGCAGCTTAAGCAGGCATGCAATTCTGCAGCTTGCATGTCTTGTTCTGCCCCAAGGGCAGAGCTCAAACTAAGAGAGAACATGTCATTCACTGGGGCTGGGGGGGGCACACCCCCAGGAAAATCCCTCCCATCTTTTGCAGCTTCTCTAACCTGGTCCAGCATCCACTCCTCACACGAGGTGACTGAGCACTGGAAAGGGGTCACACTGAACAGAGAGGTGCCAAGCACACACTGGAGTTCTGAAGACAGTAACCAAAAAAATATTAGAAAAGACTACTTTTTTTTTTTTAATCCTTTTGAGATGGGATCTCATGAAGCCAGGCTGACCACAAATTCGTTATGGAGCCAAGTGGCTTAGTTAACTTTTCTATTACCATGACCAAGACAACTTATTTTTTTTTAAAAAAAAAAAAGGCATTTAGTTTCAGGGCTCACAGATCCAGAGGGTTAGAGTCCATGACCGTCATGGTAGGGAGCATGGCAGCAAACAGGCAAGCATGGCACTCAGCAGCTGAGAACTCACATCCAATCCACAAGCAGGAGGCAGAGAGAAAGCTAACTGGGAACGGCTGGGCCTCTGAAACCTCCACGCCTTCCCCCAGAGACACATCTTCAACAAGACCACACCTCCTAATCCTCCCCAAACAGTTTCACTCACCGAGTATTCCAAAGTGAGCTCATAGGGCCATTCCCATTCAAACTACCACCCAAGAATGATCTGGAACTCCTTAACCCTCCTGCCTCCATTTCTCAAGTGCTGGGATTATAGATGTGTCCACCACACCTCCACTACAGTCTAAGCTAGCCTGGAACTCACTATGTAGCCCAAGTTGCACGGAGCTGATAGCAACCCTCTCACCCCGGCCTGCTGAGGGCTGGGCTCACGGGTGTGAGCTGCCACATACAGTGAAGGTTCCGTCCTAGCTGGTGGAGGGAGGGGACACTGCAGGAAGCGTGGCGCCTGGCCTCTAGGAGCCAGTCCACAGCATTTTAACATCACGGGGATGCACCCAGAAGAAGGTCATAGGGCAGGCAGACGGTGTTTCACCCAGGAATAACATGAGAACTGGATTTTGATTTCCTAACACATCTCGGTTGAAGACAGGGGACATCTAAACAAGACGCCAGTCCCCAGAGGGCTGGGTTCACCAGGGATAAAGTGTAGAATAAAGCTAGAAGGCCTATCACTGAATGGCCCATCCACTTAGCCCACAGCTGAGCTCAAGGCTCTCCCGAAATAATTAGCTCTTGACCTAATTAGCTGAAACCAAGACCAAGAAGACAGGCCTGTGGGTGGGGTAAGAAATACGGCTATGGTGGCGGTCAGTCTTAAGCCCAGATCCTGGACCAGCTTTCCAGGCAGGCAAGTGCGTGAACCACAAATCCTCATCGTCTCCATCTGCATAATGGGACTCTGAGCTGCCTACTTCCTAAGACTCCAGGAGAGAGCAGATGGGGTGAGCCAAGGGCAGAAGCCAACACGCTGGCTGCCACGCTTAGTGTGTCCCCGTTTTTCCTAGTGTTCTTAAGCATCAGAACACAAAAGGTTTCCCATACTGTGTGAGCATGCGAAATCCAAAGGTTGGCATCAGGTGTCCTTATCGGTACTGTCCATCTTGCTTAGTTTCCCATCTTATTATTATTGTGTGCACATTTTTATGATCGTGTACGGGCATGCGTGCACAGGTTTGGGGGTCAGAGTACAGTTTTGTGGGACCCCTTTCACTTTTACATGGTTCCTGGGGACCGAACTCAAGTCTCCAGGCCGGTGCTGCAAGCACCCTGAGCCAGCCATCTCACCTGTCCTCCGCCTTATGTTTTGAAACAGGGTCTCTCACCAATTCAGGTAGACTGACTGGCCAAGGAGCTCCAGGAGTTCTTCTGCCTCCACCTCCTAGCGCACTGGGGTTACAGCCGTAACCACACCTGCCTTCTTACGTGGGTGCCGGAGAACCAAATTCAGGTCCTAATGCTTGCACAGAAAGCACTTTATGCACTGAGCAGCTACACATCCACCATAGCAACTGTGGGGGCCACCTGGATCGGATAAGGGGTTCAGCAGCCTGACCTCTACCCTTTAGATGTCAGGGGCAATCCCTCTGTACTGGAGACAATCCAGATCTCCCCAGGTACTTCGCCTGGGGAGAGGAGAGAAGGCAAAACAGGCCCCAAGTAAACAATATTTTACATCAACGATGAGATGGGAAGGATCCTGGGACGGGCAAAGGGGGCCGCATGCCTGAAAGGACAGAGACCTTTTCTGGTCTGGAAGAAAATGTGAACGCTGACACAC
Source organism: Ondatra zibethicus (assembly GCA_004026605.1). Lineage (NCBI taxonomy): Eukaryota > Metazoa > Chordata > Mammalia > Rodentia > Cricetidae > Ondatra > Ondatra zibethicus. The sequence goes on along the minus strand of PVIU01010521.1, from coordinate 27,239 downwards.
ACACACGTGTGTGTGTGTGTGTGTGTGTGTGTGTGTGTGTGTGTGTGTGTGTGTGTGTGTGTGTGTGTGTGTGTGTGTGTGTGGCAGACGTGCCCTTGCCCCCTGGGGAAGAACACAGGGCCTGGTTCAAATCATTGCTACAGAGTCTTTTAACCAATTTCAGAGTCTTGGCCTGGTGACTCTGGCAGAGTGGACCCCAGCCTCAGCCATTAATGCCATTCAGAGAGCAAGCTCCATGGCCCTGCAGGGAAGTAAGAGGTGACTGGCCCGAAAGTCCTCCTAAGTACAGGACAGCACAAGGTGGGGACAAAAGGCAGCCAGCTCTGTTCTCACCCAGAGCCACAAGGGCAGCCATGATGCGAGTGGTTGCTTCCACCTCAGAGACCAGCTTTAGAACGGTGCAGGGACCAGGGCCCCATGCAGGTTACTTCTCAAGAGTCATTTTTTTTTATAGCCAATGACAACCTGCACAGTAGTTACATGCATAATCGGGGGGAAATAGTTTTTCTTGCATTCAGCATGAAACCACAAAGTTGGCTTTTTTTTTCTTTTCTGCCAGATATACATCCTTATGCAAAATGTTCCACAGAGACAAAGCTAAGATTAAGCATTGGCAGGGAGATGAGCCAGTTAGCACCAGAAGGAGCTCCCTAGGAGTCTAGACACCAGAACCTCTTCTTTTTTATTTGTTTGGTTGGTTGGTTTGGTTTTTCGAGGCAGGGTTTCTCTGTGTGACAACCCTAGCTGTCCTGGAGCTGGTTCTTGTAGACCAGGCTGGTCTCGAACTCCCTGAGCTCGGCCTGCCTCTGCTTCCCGAGTGCTGGGATTAACGACATGCATCATCACGGCCCAGTCCTCTCAGTAAATCTTATAGTGCATGTGTGCTCTGGATGAGAACTGGCTCGGGTTTCAGGATGAAATATCAGCGCTATTGAAGACAAGAAGATGAAAAACAGAGGAGGAAGATTCTACGGCCATCACAACATATCGTTGATAAGAAATGTATCATTTAGAATAACCATCTTACACGCTTCCCCAAGTAATCCTTGCCACACCACCCAGAGGACAAAGAAATGAGGTGGCCATATCTCAGTGGGCCACCTACACTCAGTCATGCATCTCATTGGTTATTACACCCTACAGCGGGCCGCCATTTGTCCAAATCATGGGGACAGCAGGGACCAAGTCAGATGCTGTTTATGTAGAACCATTTAGCAGGATGGTGACAGAAAGGTCCTCACTTCTAAGTTCCACTCACTCTTTACGGTTCTGGGGGGAGGAAGAACCCCAGCTGGGAGTGCAGAGCAACACACAGGAGGTCAGTTCTAACTCCATCCCCATCTGGACCTGAGGTCTCAGGAAGTGAGATTCTGTAAGCCCGGCTTCTCTCTCGGAAGGCTGCGAGAATAACAGTGCATGCCTCAATAGCCCTGTGAGGATTAATCTATAGGAAATGCCTCGGCCAAGTTGGTCTCCGTGAATAAATACCTTCGCTATTTTATCGGCTCATCGCCCCTATAAACTTGTCTCCCTCAGTCTTCAAACCACCTTATCTGAGAGGCCTGCCCTCGTTATTTCAAACTGCAAGCGGCCCCCAAGGGCTGCCATCTCAAAGCCCCTTCCTTGTTTACTGTTTTCCCCACAGCATCTGTCACGGGCAAACACGCCTGAGAAACGCACATCTGTCATGCTTCCCCGTCTAGCTGCATCATCCACAAGGACATGGGTTTTCTTCTGTTCAGTCTCCGGCACACAGAACAGGGGCCAACCCTTAACAGGCATTCAGCAAAATATCTTGAGAGCCAGGGAATGGACACGGTGGACAGCAAAGCCCCGCATGCTGCTCCCTGAGTTCTAAATTCTGTGCATCTTCAATACAGAGAGTGACCACATCCAGGGAGCTAAAGCCAAGGCATGTAGACTAGGGAGACCTTTGATCCGTCTTCTGGGATTCCTTGACATGAACAGCCTTGATGTGAAATCCAACCACCGTTCCTTTCCACTTGGGGCGCCTTTGTGGGTTTTCTTCCCCAGAGCTAGCTCTTCCATTAACCATTTAAGGGAAGGAGAAGGGCCCAATGATGACAGGACCTGTTTCTCTGAGACACAGAAGCGGTGATATTGGAACAGCAGCCTTTGCCCCATGCTTAGTTAAAGGCAAACAGACCCCCCACAATGCTGGGGTCACACTGGACTGTGACCCAAGGGACAGGCACTTCTGATAATTACTGATTATACTCAAGACAAGTCCAGATGAAACTCAACCCCAAAAGGGTCTGGGAAGGAGCCATCAGCTCTTCCGTTTATTGTTTAATATATAAAAAATGAAGCTGGGGCTAAGGAGATGGCTAAGTAGGTAAAGCGCCTCTTGTGCAACCATGAGGACCTGAATTCAGATCTCCGGCACCTACATAAAAAGACAGGCACAAATACCACACATCTGTAACCGCAGCACTGAGTGGGCAGAGATCATCAGACTTCATCCGCCAATCAGCCTCGCCGAGTCAATGAGCTCCAAGATCAGAAAGAGCACCTATCTCAAAGAATAGTCAGAGAATGATCAAGTAAAACACTGGACATCAACCTCTGGCTGCCACAACATGCATGGGGCACACACACATACACACACACACACACACACACACACACACACACACACCACACCACCACCACCTCGTAAATGAAAATGCAGCTGGGCCTGATCATGGCCTATAGTCTCAGCACTTGGTAGGAAAAGGCAGGAAGATCAGAAGTTCAAGGTCAGAGCGGTCTACAAAGGTGTCTCAAAAACAAAAATACACCACACAAATTATCAGAGACAGCCACCCCCACAGACACCCACATCTAACCTGTCACCTGAGGGCACACACCATTTGGGACATTTTGGACAATTATTTTGAGGGTAGGGACCGAACCAATAGTGGCCGCCTCAGGAATTCCCCTGCTCTGGGCATATTTCACTAGCTGGACACGTACAAGAGAAACTCAAGCAGGTCTGCATACACTATGGTCAGCTTGAACAGACCTACCGTCACAGAGAGAAGGCGGGCTTAACCCAGGCTCACAGAGATGGCATCCTTCCCAGAGACCAACGGACCTTCCTGGGCCACATTACAGTGTAAAAAAAAATGGAATTATACAGAACACGATGGAAAAAAAAATACGTAGTCACTGTGGCTAGAAATGACCCTAGCCTAGATATTTACATGATGGTACAGTAATGTGTGTGCATTATTTATAAACGGAGCTTATTGGGAATGGCTGCTCAGATGTGTAAGTTCTCTGACTACACGTTCCTCATTCTTTCTACCGTTCTTCTAGAGCATTCCACACCACACCAGAATCTGTTTGGTCCTGACTTATCCAACCTGGCTGGTCCCTCCTTGTTGTGAGGTGTGTGGCTGGCCAGGAGGGGTTTGAAGAAAAGGGTTTTGAGACTCACCAATCTTCTCTCCAAATATTCCCTAAGCCCCTCCGGTTATACGGGTGCCCTGACAAGTCAGAAGAGACGCGAATAACAAATCACAACTGCAGGTTATTTCTGAAAGGGCGGAAGGGCCCAGGTCAGGGCTTGTGGATATCCTCCCGAGAGATTTGTCTCTATATAATTTGAAGTTCAAATTGAAGCCCCACGTTAAATAACTTACTCCTCTTCCGTTCCCATTCTGAGTCTTAACCAATAGCATCACCAATAACTATAATTTTAAAAAGACACCGGGACTAGGGAGAGCTCTCTGTCAGCGAAGCCCTCACCTTGCAGGCACGGCGATGTGAGTTCGCTCCTTAGAACCCTCATTAAAAAATAAAATAATAAGACTGGGCATGGTGGTATGTTTGAGATGCCAGCCCTGGGAAGCCTTAGAAAGTTCCAGGCCGGAGAAGGACCCTGCCCCTCCCCCAAATAAAAGATGGTCCTGTGCCAGAGGGATGACACTAACCCCAGCGTTTACCTCTGATGCACACAGGCATTCACACACACAAGTGTAGCAGTACACGTGAACACACGAACAGAGAGAGAGGGAGGGGCGAGAATCAAGTCAGGGTCTCCACAAACAGGGTAAGCAAACGCAGAAGGCAGCAAGCCGGACATGCTTGAAGGCGTCAGCGGTCAAACTCACCCCAGTCAGAGCCTGAACATTCCAGAAGTAGAAGTGCCTTTGCTCCTCCCCCTTATTGAGGTCACAGAGCGTGCCATGGTTTACAAAAGGGTTCGGAGGTACCAGCTGTGGAGGTACAGTGCTATTTCACGTCTACGAAGAAGGACGCGGGCTGCTCATGAAAGGTCAGCACCACAGTAAGATGCCACCTACTGCAACCAGCCAAATGCCATCTTACTAAAATGTATGAAAAGACAAGTATCATAAAGCATAGTACTCACAGGGAGGGACTGGGGTGCCCTGCCTCAGACCCAGGTCTTCCACTCCCAAACCACCGCTCCACTCAGCCTGATCGTGTCAGGCACCAACAGGAGCCCCACAAGCTTGTGTGGGTTTTTTTTTCTATGGATTGTACCTAATATTTTACTTCTTCAAAAATTGAAAAATAGAGAAGGTCTAGTGCGTGCATACGTGTGTGTGCATGTGGGGGTTGACATGGGTGTGCATACGTGTATGTGCATGCGGGGGGGTTGACACGGGCATGCATACGTGTGGGGGTTGACAAGGGCGTGCATACGGTGTGTGCATGTGGGGGGTTGACATGGGCATGCACACATGTGTGTGCACATGTGGGGGGGTTGACATGACGAGTACATTAATGAAGCAAGCCTAGTGGCGCTATCTCAAGATAAACTATAGTGTCAGCAAGAGGCCCTACCGTCAACCCTGTCACTCTGGCCGCCCTGCCCAGGTGCCTGCTCAAACCCCCTCCACCCCTCAGTCAAGGCCAAGCCTTTTACACCCCATGGTCTTCAGCTGCTTCCTGCACGGCATGCTCCCACTGGGAACACGGCGCAGCCTTGGTCTGCTCTCTGACTGAACCCTGTGTGGGATGGATACCAAGCTGGTGCCTGAGCTTGCCACAGCTCTCTGTTGTCCAGGGTCATTGTGACAACAGCATTCCTTGATTACCCTTCCATCAACCCGCAGCTCTTGCCTTTCACGCCCCTCCACTGTCTTTCAGGGTCTGTTTTTCTTCTTTTCCGCTGACAAACTACACCCGGTATTTACATCCCCACTGGCTTGGTGTCTAGCCCACTACAGGTTCCGTGCGGGCCCGTATGTATGTGTGCTGGAGGCCTAAACACGGAACAACGCCTGGCAGAGAGGGAGAGAGAGAGCGAGCATGCTCCAATTCTGCCTGTAAGTGTCCCTCAGTCACATTTGATCCAAAAAGTATAAATTATAAATTCCAGGAGATTTTAACTGACAGATCAGATGGGGCACCAAGACTCAAGAAAAGAAAAAAATAAAAGTAAGTAAGTCAGCGGAGAGACTTTAGTGATTTTCACCGAATCTAACCTCAGAAGAGGCCGGCTAGCCAGGACTTTCCGTACAGCATGTGTCCCCTGACCTCCGTAAGAAGAGGACGGTCTCTCCCTGAGTTTAAGAAGGGAAAGGGTGGTACCTGCCCTGGGAGCCTTTGATTTCCTGTTTTTAAATAACTGGGTTGACTGAGCCCCATCATAAGCAAAATTATTTTCAGCCGGACAAACACACAGTGCTTGCCCCTGGAGGGTGATTCCAGAAAGTCCCAGTGCTCGGTCACCCCTCTGACTTCAGAGGGCAAGCAAGTGAAGACACTGGGCTGGAATCCGCGAGTGCTCACAGGGAATGGGCCTCAGCCAAGGGCTGCTACAAGAAATCCTGCAGGACAAACACCTCGACTACCTAGGGGAAGATCTCGAGATCTCGGCCTCAGAACGCCCCATCCCCCAGTTACTCAACACTGTTTTCAGATTCCTGATGGCCCCAGTGTTGAGACCACTCTGGCTCCTTTTCAAAGGACCTAAGGCAAATGCAGCCCTAAGTACTGGAATGATCACAAACCTATTCTCCAGATAAACAAAATGATTCCCTAATGTAAAATTAGCCATGTGTAACAACACAGAGATAAATGATACTGAGCCAATGCATTGCATGGGCTCAGATAGGGTGGACATACACAAAGGGTCTGTAAACTTTAAAGGCTGTGGCTTTAAAGTTTTGTCTCAAATTTTAATAATTACTCACCAGAATGGTATATTTGTATAAAGCAGATTTTACTGAAACAATATGCATTATGAGGTTTCAACTACACTCTATATATAATATACATATTATATCATATAATTATTTACTTATTATATATAATGTATTTATTTACCTTATCTGAAATGATTGGGACCAGAAGCTATTTGGATTTGGGACAGTTTTTGAATTCCGGGAGCTCTACCCATGTATAATGAGGTATCTTGGGGACTGGACCCAAGACTAAGCATGAAATTTATTTGTGCACTACAGTCCCCTTAAATGCACAGCCTGAAGGCGACCCTATATATCTTTATTCACCTACGACCCATCATGCGAGGCCAGGTGTGGAATTTTCCACTTGCGTTGCCGTGGTGGCTCTCAAAACGTTTCCAGTGTTAGAACCTCTTGGGTCTCATAATCTCTGGTCAGGGATGTTCAGACCATGCATGCATAGTGTAGGATGCAACACTATGGAGAGAAAGAAAAAAAAAATCTAGTTGCCTCTGAGTGACGGATAGTGGATAACAGCTTCTCTTCCACACATCTCAAATTCACAGACCAGATTAGAGATCAAAATCACGCTTCCAGATGTGTCTATGTTCAACGGGATCCAATGAAGTCTTTAAATAAAGGTTGCAATCTTTCCATACACTCAGCCCAGGCGGAGAATTCCCAGGTGACAATGGAAGCGAGCAGACTGTGGAAGACGAGACAAATGAGGGGAGAGCTCTCTCCTTGGCAGGCTTTTCCAGGAACAGTAGCTTTTAAACAAAACCCACAATCCTAGTGAGAAACACAAAAGCAAGGTTGAAGGGACACTCCAGACACAGCGCAGCCTGGGGCCTTCCAGCTTTGCGAGGCGTTGACAGGGCTCCATCAAAGGATCGTCCTGCTGTCTTGGGCAAGTACCTGAGACATTTTAAAGGGAGGGGACGAGCTTCCAAAGGCTGCGTTCATGGAGGGACTCATACAGGCGGAGAAACCACAGGCACGTGATTCGAACCTCCAAACCTATGGAGGAATCTGTCATGAGCATGGATTGAAGTGGGTGGTTAACTGAGGCCACCGTTCTCCGACATCCAGGACACGGAGAAGTATCTACCATGCCTGGTACCTCGAGAGCAGTGCAGCCCACAGTGAATGCTCTGATCTTAATGGGTTTAAACTGGGGCCAGTCACCAGAGAACCAGGAGTCTGGGAATGGGCATGCTGGAGGTAGAAGCCAGGCACTCTTGACAAGCTCTGAAGCCACTACCTTCCTGGAGTTGGAGATGAGGGTCTACTTCATACATTCAGCTTAGCAGATATTTAAATATTCTGTGGGAACCTTTTATGTGTCAGGCCTGTACAAATGATGTCTGGACTAGAAGGGAACCCTAAGATCCTGTCGCTGACAAGAAAAAAAAAAGCACTTCGTGAAGACTATTAACTCAGAAGGGTCAAGGATTTCTAAAGAAAACTGCCTAACTGTCAGGGGCCCACTCCTAAATCTTCAGCAGCGTAACCAATGGCCAATTATCTGATGGTCAATTACTCAAGCTCACAATTACCCAACCTTATGAACTAGGAAAATACAAAAGACCATGGGCTTCAGACTAGAATGAGAGGAGGCATTTGCCAGAAAGTTGGGCAGCATTTTGGTTTGGGAGTTTTTTTCCCTCCTCACACCTCTCCAACCAGCTTAGAGTTCATTTCTTCCTTCACACACTGCTTTTCTGTCCCACAGATAGGTACCCAGAGACCTCCTGCCAGAGGACTTCAAGTGGGGGAAGGGGGAACGGGACACAATCTGGTCTGCTTTGTGGTCCCTTCTGCCTCTGCCAAGCTGATCCTGAGAGAATTCCCAGGCAAGAAGACTGCCTGGACCATGAGACTTCAGAGACTTGAAGATTGCGTTCACTTTCAAGTTCAAAGCAGCAAAGACTGGAGAGCTGGCTCTCCAGCTAGGAGCCCTCGCTCTTCCCGCAGAAGACCAAGGTTTGGTTCTCAGCACCCACATCAGGTGGCTCATAACCACATATAACTCCAGCCCTAGGGAATTCAAAACCCCTTCTGGCCTCTGCAGGCACTTGCACACATACAGTACACACGCGCGCACACACATGCGCACACACGAATAAAATTCTTAAGGTGCTGGAGGAATGACTCACAGTTAAAGATACATACACACACTGTTCCAATTCCCAGAACCCATATGGAGTATCTCAAAACCACCTGTAACTCCCATTCCAGGGGATCTAATACCCTCTTCAGACCGCCACGGGCACTGCACACACACACAGACACAGACACGCACGCACACACACACACACATACACGCACGGCAGGAAGGGAGCAATTAAAAATAAAATAAATCTTCTCTCTAAATCTTTTCTGAAAGTTCAAAGCAGAAAAAAAAATCATTTGGCCTCAGTTAACAACAGTGGATAGTAACAAAATAAAAGATAAGAAATAAAAAACATAATTCTGTTTCCAAAGCATATTTTTATGCCCCATATAGCAGTACTAACAGGGGTTCCGCGACACTACCTATAATTTCAAGTAAGAACGTTCAATTAAACATTCGTAGGTTCATATCCAATTGGCATTTCGAAAGCAGCATTTGCCCTGCTCTAGAAGGGGGATCAGAAAAAGCAGGCTCCTCGTGATATGAATTATAAACATTTGGGGGAGAAGAAGGGGACCAGAAAGGAACCGTCAGGACAGGATCAAAGAGATGTATTCAGTTCAGCACAAGCTCAGACAAGGCTGTGGGTCCAGAAGCTTACACTAAAAAAGAAAAAAAAAACCTAAAGCCACTTGAATTAAAAAATTAATAAATTCTGATGAGCGCTGGAAGAGCAAGACACCAGTTACAGGTTACAGATTTCTTCCCCAGCATTGCAGCTACGGGTCTGTGCAGTTGGAATGTTGATGGCAATGCACAGGTACAGGGAGGTTCAGGTACATTCCTGCTATGCACTCCTAAGTATTTCTGCTGAGAATTACCGGGCATGCACAGTCCCAGCAAAACTTGAATAGGCCTGAACAGAGCTCTGAAGTCTAGACCAAATCATTGGGCCCTTTGTCTAAACCGCAGGAGCCTCATTATATCTGCATACCAACCTGTCTTCTAGCCCTCTGGGGAGAGAATCTGGCTTGGTCCCGGGTGGCCCCAGGAGCCTGGCACTCTTGAGATGCCCGCCTGTCTGGTCCCACCCTCTCTTGCAGCCCAGAATGCCAGCAAAGTCCATTTTTAAATTCCCTCAGAAGTTTCACAACCACAGGTTTTGAGCAAGGAGACAAACAGCGCTTTAGTTTGCTGACATTAAACTAAAAATATGAGCGGTAAACAAAAGCCATCTTTTACCAGGACTGGCTGGGGTGTCCTGGGGTTCCATGAGGTAGCACAAGACCATATTCTTGGCAGCCAGGCCGCCTTAACAAGGAAGAGGGGCCAGTCTGTCCCTGCGCTGTCAAGGAATCCCACAGCCGGCAGCCCTGTCCATTTGATGCAAAGAACAGCTTCATGGCTCTGCCATTCACCAAGTGGCAGGCTTGATGAATTTGGGGCCGCGTCTACTGAAGATGTTGGATACACTCTTAAAGAAGGCGGGGAGGCAAAAACCAATCTTATTTCCCCTGGAAGGAAATGTCTTTCCCTCTCCCTCCTCCCTCCTTGCAATTAGAAAACTAAATGATTACTGTGGCAACTCCAGAGGCGACAAAAAATGAACCTTGATGCCAACGTGGCCCAGCACAGGTCTGCTGATCCAGGATAAATGGGGGCAGGGGTTCCTGAGACCAAGACCAAGTCCTACCTGTTGGGCTTCTAAGCCGTGAAGCACTGCCCGGCCCAGGGCACCCCTCTCTTCTCTAGTCCCAAACTTTCCTTCTGGAACCCCCCCCCAAGGAAGAGGGGAGCTTGGGCTCTCCCTATCCTGATAGGAAACGTGGAATTTAGCCTAAGCCAGAGAGGATGTGGGGAAGAATTCGTTCTTGTGCTGCGGAGTCTCCGAATGCTCAGAACCCAAGAAGAGGAGATGAGCCTAGGAACTGCACAAAGTATCTCCAAGGGCTGTGATGGCCAAACTGTGACCCCAAAAGCTCTAGAGTCCCTAGATCGGGTCTGGAAAAAGGAGGAGGTGGGTGGGCCAGTTCCTGGAGCACCAGCTGCAAGGTCACCGCGGAGTTAGACCCTGGGGTGTTTCGCAAAAGATCGCGTTGAGTGGAGGGAAGTGCCGGGAACCCATCCACCAGGGAACCCACCCACCCTCTCCCCACACCTGCTCTACACAGCAGACTCTAGAACACGTGGTAGCTCAGCTTAGGGCTTCTCGGGCCGGCTGCAGAGACCGCTACCTCGCCCGGGCGTGCACCAGTCGCCCCGGGGTACCCAACCAGGAAGAGGCAGCGCTCCCTGGAGCAGAGCAGCCGGCTCCCGGCGCCGGTTTCAACCCAGCCCTCAACAGCAACCGGGACCGAGTTTTGTTGGAATCCCACCAACCCTCGGCAGCTTCCAACAACCCCTACCTTTCTCTGCCACCTAGCCAACAGACAAGACACAAAGAAAAAATAATAATAATAAAAGGTTAAGAAAGACGGGAGCCGCACACGCCGTCTCTCCTTGCGGTCTCAACCTCCAGCCTGGAGCTTGGAGAGGAAGAGGAAGCGCACCTTCCCTCTGCCCATCCCAACTCCGTGACCAGGGGATCCCGGCAGCAAGGAGCCCCGAAGAGGCCGAAGGGAAGAGGTGAGGTTGGAAGAAGCAGAAAGCAGAGCGAGAGAAGAGAAAAATATCCAACAAAACCACGCTAACGCGCCCCCTACCTGGGTGCAACATACTTTGGAAATAGAAGATGACCAAGATAAAGGATCCCAAGCAAGTGGCCAGCACCATCCGGCAAATTCTGTTCATCCTCATCACTTCCAGCAGCGCCGGCTTCATGGCTTTGTCCTGGCCGCGGGGACCCGGCTGTCCGGGAGGCGCGTCCGGAGCGCAGAAGCGGGTACCCCGCCGCGGGGAACCAGCGCCCGGGAGGTTCAGAACGGAGCTGGCCGGGCTCCGGAGCTGGATCCCGCTCGCTTCACCGAGGCTCTCCGAGCCTCCAGTCCGGGTCTCCGGGGGAGGGGGGGTGCAAGACGCGGGAGTTGCTGTGCAAGTGTGGAGATGCGTGGCCCCGGCCGCGCGCTCCTGCCGGTCCGCCTCGCCTCAGCTCGATGCTCCGCCGCCTCGGCTCTGCTGGCGCCTGCGGCCGCCGCTGCCTCCTCGCGGGCCGGGCGACCGGGATGCGAGAAGGAAGGTGCCACCGCCGCCGTGCGCTGGCCTCTGTGACTGTCCAGGCCCCCCTCCCTCCCTCCCTCGCCAAAAGCTACTTCATTGCGCTCCAGTGATCTATATATTCCAGGGTTGGGTTTTACCAAACGCAACTCGCAACCCCCGGCGAGGGGAGGGCGCCGGCGAGCTGGGAGGGCGGGGCCGCGCCGGGGCGGAGCGTCGCCTCCCCCCGCCCCTACCCGAGACGTGGTCGCGTCCAGCTGTTTCCCCGGGAGTCCGGAGAGCGCAACGCGCTCCCGCAGGGTCCCAAAAGCCCTCAGTCCCTGGGCGGAGCTGGGCCGCGGAATCGAGGTTGTGTGTGAACGTTTCCATGACAAAACCCGGAGGTGGGGGGAGGGGGGATAAGAATAAGATCGCCTTAGTGCTGCCACCCATTCTCCCGTGTGGAAAGACGAGTGGCGAGAAGCAGGTTTAGGTTAGGTGGCTTTGGCGAATGGGGGCTCTGTGGCACGCAACGGTTTAAAATCCCTGGGCGATTTAGTAGGGGAAGTTGCCCCAAGCTCTCCTGAAAGCGGATGCCCTTTTCACGATGATCAAAACTAGGCCGTTTCTTTTTCAAAATTCAAAGGACAGCTCATCTTAAGGGCTGCTTTTGCAAAGGGGTTAAAGAGAGCGGACCTAAAGTCAAGGTTAGGGAAGCTGCGTGGCATTCCAGGGTCTGGTAACAACTGCTCCTGTCTAACACGCGCCCTCACCCGCACCCCTCAAGGCAAAAGAGATTTGTGGGTTTTAAAACTGTTCTGCCAAAGGGTAGAGGCTTTCTGGAACGTATCCGAAGGGCATGAAAATCAGTCCGGCGGATGTGAAAAGATGTCCCTAAAAGTCTAACAAAGTGTCGTGGGGGAAAAAGCCAGCTTAGCTTTGCCAGGTAGAGAGAAAGATGGCGCTGCTTTCCCGCATTGTGTAAAATGTTTAAAAATGTTCAGCTCCATGCAGTTAAGGTGGCCGTGGATCAATAAGGTGCACGCAGATCAATGGTAAGATCACGTTGATACCAGGAAAACAGTGTTATTGTAAAGCCTGACTTTTATGACTTATCATTAAATGAATTTACAGTACTAACTCGATTCCTAATAAAAACAAGGCATTGTACTTTCTAATGCATCCCTTCACAGAGGCATTGATAAATTCTCGTTGAATCTGAATGTAATGGGCCTTATCCTCCCCTCAAATTCCACAGACACACAACTTGCTCTCCAAGACAAGCATCCAGAAACGCCTGTGCAGCCTCTATTCCCTCTTCCCTGAAGTTTTCCCCCCAGTGGAGAAAGTCAGCAACCTCCCTGTGATTACAAAAGGCAATTACAGCGAGCTATTGACGCAGCCAGTTAGTACTGAGGTCATTTGTCCCCGTTTATGAATGTTTTGCTTGCTGAAGGTGACCAAGCTAGACATGCCACTCTCCAGGGAGTCCCCCCTTGTGATGTGAGGAATAGGCACTGTACCCCTCTCCACCAAGTGGGGTGGGAGGAGAATGGGCTCCTTGCAGGGGCATGTCCAAGAGAGTACCTGCAGGCTGACTGAGGCCAGGGTCTTCTTTAATGCCTGGTTTCTCACTATGTGCAGTAAAGAAAGGATTTGCATGCATTTCCGCCCACTGTCCTTCCTCCTGGGGCAGGAAAACCACACTGTCAAGCCTGGATAGTCCCAATAAGCCCATTTGGAAAGTCACGCGTCCAAGGAAGAAGTGAGAAATGATTCCTCTTGGGTTTTGGAAACTTGAGTTGAACCATGCTCTGGAGAAGGATGGTGAGCCTTGCCAGGCATCTGTGCTTACATCCTCAAAATCTGGGGTTGCCCCCCCCACATGCAATATGGGAATAGTCTCTGATGGTGACCTGCCACCTCTTCCAGAAAGTGTCCTGTGTCTTCTCACTGGAGTTCTCTCTTCCAGTCCTCTGCGCTGTGAGCTCTAGAGCCAACCCTATCTCCAGCCACTGTGCCCTGTAGACAGAGCTCTCTCCTGAAGGACCAATTGTCTTCTTTTCCTTCCACCCCACTCTGACTAGCACACAGTACACGGAAGTCACAGATGGGGAGGTATTGTTCTTTTGGAGTAGGAAGTTAAGATAGAACCCTCTCTAGCTGGGTGGTGGTGGTGCACGCCTTTAATCCCAGCACTTGAGTGGCAGATCTCCGTGAGTTCGTGGCCAGCCTGGTCTGCAAGAGCAAGTGCCAGGACAGCTAGGACTGTTGCACGGAGAAGCCTTGTCTTGAAAAAAAGAAAAGAAAAGAAAAAAGAGAGACTTCTCAAGTATATGGCCATGGCCAATGGCAGTGGTCTGTGGCCCTGCTGTCCTCAGCACATTGGCAGTGGAGAGGAAAGACTTCAATTCTTATTCCATGTCAAGCCGTAAAGTCAACAACTACAAATAAAGCCACCACTTTGCTTCTGTCCCTAGCCTAACAGAACCTTTCTGCTCCTTTTCTGGCACCACCTTACAGGTACTGACAAGACAAAAGACAATCCAGTGATAAAATGTGGAGAAAGAAAAAGACTGTATCTTTTCAATGCCGATCCGAAGTAGAAAGATGGCCTCTAAAGTCCGGCTTTGGGAGCCGGGATGTAGCTCGGTGGAGAGCCCATGCCTGCCATGCATGAGGTCCTGGATTCAAGCTCCAGGACATTAAATAATGTCTCAGCTTTGCTTTCCCAAGACTTGCTGAAGCAGGCAAAGCTGTGTGAGTAACAACAGAGGATCCCTACTTCCAGGGGCTTAACGCAGCTGACTACACCTCCATCAGCTATTTATCTGCTCTGGATGGGCCACAGGGGTACACATGGGGTGTGTTTCACAGATGAAGCAAAGCAGCACCCTCCAGAGCAGGGGTTCTCAACCTTCCTAATGCTGCGACCCTTCAACACAGTTCCTCATGTTCTGGTGGACACCAACCATAAAATTATTTTGTTACTACTTCATAACTGTAATTTTGCTACTGTTATGGATCATAATGTAATTACGATTATGAATCTCTGTTATCTGATGGTTTTAGGCCACCCCTGTGAAAGGATCAGTCAACCCCACCCCCAAAGGGGTCGAGACTGCTTGCAAGACTTGAGAAGCAGGGGCTTTTGGGAAGTTTCACCAGATAATTAAGTCATCCAGTCCTCAAGGACTACTTGTGGTTTCTGAGCTTCATTTATTGGCCAGGACCGGTCACAAGGCTGCCCAGCATTGCGCCTGGGTCGGGAAGTGTGGTCCTGCTATGAACCACAGGTGAAACAGGGTGAGGAGCAGCCTTCCTGGCTCGGCCCCTGCTCACTCTTCAAATCTCATTCCCATCAATTCTTTAATCTCCCTTTGTCCATGGGCTTCTGGAGGAGGGTCTAAACTTAGCACTGTGGTGGGACCTAACCCTGCAGGACTGACAGCCTAGCATGGCTCTAGAGGAAAAAAAAAAAACAAAAAGCAAAACTGATGGAGCAGAAAGCCCTACTGATGCCATGAATCTTGTAAAATTGATAAGAAAGAAAGAAATAGATGCAAAAGTCCACAGCTCCAGCTAATGCCTTTGTGAGCAGCAAACAGATATATACCCAGTCCCTCCAGTGCTGCAGGCTAAGCTCAGCCCTCATGCCTGTAGATTCTGCCCACAATGTACTGTCCTGTTAGATCTACCAAAACTGGCAAAATGCCCCTTTCTGCACTTTGTCGAAGCAAGAAATGGACCCAGAGTCCATGGAAGACAGAGAGGCCTTCAGCATCTTCCAGGAAGACGGTGAATGTGTCTCATACCAACAGGGGCCGGGGCTCCCCACTGGCTCCTCCAAGGACTGGATTTTCCCATTTGCATCTCTCCAACACCTCTAGCACAAAGTACACTCAGTTAGCCCGAACACAGTCAATATTTGTGGAGCTGAATTAAAAACCATTTGCCTGCAGCGCTGGGAGATTTGGGGTATAAATCTTCTACAGGTAGGTAAACCGCAAATACACAAGTGGGCCACTCACAACATGGCTCTGAGAGCAAGCTCCTCCTCGCCTTGCCAGCTTTTCAGAACCAGGCTGGGAAGGAAGACGGGAAGAGAGAAAGGGTAAGAGGAGAGAGAGATCTGGAGGGAGAAAGGTTTGGAAACAGTGTGGAGGGAAATGGAAAGGGAAGAGGTGGAGGCAGGGACAGAGGCGAGGGGATAAGCAGGGAAGAAGTAAGAAGAGACAGAAACGGTGAGCAGAGGAAATGCCCACCTATTCTGTGTCACTTCAGAGCTACCCTTGTTCCTTTCCCTGGCTTAGGCCCCAGAGATTTCACCAATGACATCCCAGGGCTTTGGGACACTCAGGCTCTACCCAAGCCCGCTAAAACTGTCCCGTCTCTCAAACAGCCCAGAAATCCTTTCCCTTACTTGTGTTCGCTCCCACAAGTAAGCCTTACCCATTTTCCACGTTGGCTCCTAAACTCCAACTAGAACCTTGGAAGGGCTCCGACGTCCATCAAAGTTTGCATGCTCCTGCCTTTACTTCAATGCCCTTGTGTCCGGCCCTCTCTCAGTTGGAACCATCACTCTGTAGGCACAACCCCATCCCGAGAGCTTTTATACATTTCCCTTCCCCATTCTCACCCTCCTTTACAGAGGAAGAAACTGAGGCAGAGGCCATGCCCCAGGGACACAGAACTGGTTACAGGCAAAGTTGGTGGCACCAGTACTCCAGGGTCACCATCTGCTTCCTGGGCAGCCTGG
Source organism: Ondatra zibethicus (assembly GCA_004026605.1). Lineage (NCBI taxonomy): Eukaryota > Metazoa > Chordata > Mammalia > Rodentia > Cricetidae > Ondatra > Ondatra zibethicus. Next base: position 11,071 of record PVIU01010521.1, on the reverse strand, counting down.
GAGGCAGGAGGCAGGTGACATACATCCCTTCTCTAAGCCTAATTTTCTCCACCTGGTGACTGCTGGGCCCCTTCACTGTCTTTTCAACCCTACCACTCCTCTCCTTCGCAAGGCCCAGGGATGGATTCTCCTCCAGGATCAGTCCTCTGGGACCCAGCCCTCTTGCTGTAAAGGCACAGCGGTGTAACCTTTCTGAGGCTCACTTTGACACTCATTTATTTATTAGTAATTTATTGGAACACTCTTCTGTGTTTGTTCCTCTGCCCCATCCCCATTCCCCTTTTTAAAATCTCTCCACTCCCCTGCTTTGTTCCAAGCAGACTTTGAACTGCCTTGGCCCACCCTAGGAATTCCAGAAAAGCTTTCAGTGACAAGACCTTGAAACTCAGGAGATACCATTCCGGGGAGAGAAAACGGGCTTTGGATGGGATCTGAGAAGGGAGACTTGACTATCCTCCCCACCCTTTGCTTTGAGAAGCAGCCTTCCTTGGTGCCAGGGAAGGCAAGGACCTGGCATAGTGGCTTTATTATCACCAGGGATACCGTGCTCTGAGCATGATTCTGAAGCTGCTGATCCACTGGCCTGAGAGAGCTTCAAAGACTGAGGAGCCAAGCACATGGGTTTGAACGGCGTGACCAAGAGGACTTTCTGTGACATGGGGCCAAGGCCAAATTAAGATACCAAGAAGACTGGTGTAGGGGTCCATGCTTGGGACCTCAGCACTCAAGAGGCTGGGGCAGAGGATTGCTTTAAGTTGGAGGTTAGCCTGTATTATATAGTGAGACTGTGCAAGGTTGTCTGGGAGATCCTGGAAAACCTTTACACAAATCCAGAAACAGCACCCTTTACTCTCAACGGCTGACTCCAACCTAGACCCAGAGTGTAGGCAGCCACCAGTCACTTAGCCTTCATTAGAGTTTTGCCTTTTCAAGAGTTTCATATAAATGGAATCATATGGTATAGAGCCTGTCATGTTGATCTCTCCACTTGGTGAAATTTAAAAAAATATTTTGAAATGTAAAAATCTGTGTGTGCGTGTGTGTGTGTGTGTTTGTGTGTGTGTAAGTGTAAGCCAGAGGTCAACCTTGGGTGTCATTTCTCCTTCACCATCCACCCTGTTGAGACAGGGTCTCTTATGAACCTGGGGCTGAACGAGTAAGCTAAGCTGACCGGCAAGCAAGCTGCAGGGACTCTGACGTCTCCTCCTCCCCATCACTGAGATCATGCGAGCATACCACCACACCCAGATTTTTAACATGAGTTCTACGGGTGAAATTCGGAGTCCCTTGAAAGCCATTAGCCACAGAGCATCTCCCCAGGCCCTGGAAATTCATCTTCCCGCACGTAGTAATGTTTAATTCCTTTTCAGTACTTCATGGCACATTATACCTGTGCAGAAGTGTCACTAATGTTACACCTCAAACCTCTGATCCTCATGGCAAGCACACGTGAGTACATGTGTGTCTCATACACAAGACAAACTGAGCCTTGCAAATAAATATCCAAGGACCGGCAGGCAGTTGTTAAGGGCCAGAGGTGGGATTTGAACCAAAAGCATGCAGTACCAGGACCCAAACTTTAGAGTGGGTCTACCATGTTTCTGAGTCCCCTTTTTCAGCACAGTGAGACCAGTCCCTACAACCACAAGGGGCAAAGGTTCTAGACAACAGAAGAGGAGAGAGACAGGCAGCAAGGAGTTAAACAGGCTTCCTGGTCACCTGGCTGTCATCTTTGCTTCCCAGTCTTGCTCAGACTCAGAGCTCCCCACAGTGCATCAAGTCTCCTGGAGGAGGTCGTCAGCCTGCCTCCCCTCCCTCCCAGCGAGCCTTTGTTTAAATAGGACAGTGGGGAGGATGCTTGGAAGCAACCGGGTCTACAGCTCCACCCTTTGTAGCCTTGGGCCCTGGGTAGGCAAACAGGCGTGCCTCTCTGAGTGGTTTATGACCCACTCTCTAGATGAAACCTGCAGACCTCCAAAGAATGTGAAGTGATGAGGGCCAAAAATAGGAAATACCCAAATGCTCTGTGTAGAGATTTCTCCCAACTATCTCTTGTATTGTGTGGTGTAGGCAGCCTCAGGAAGAGCTGTTTGTTCCCTGCCCCTAAAATGCAAAACTCCTAGATAGCAGAAGAAAATGAGCGACGTGAAATGGTGCAGGGATGCTTGAAAAACTTATCCAAAAACTGAAAGAAGCTTTAACTTCCTGCAGAGAGTCAGTGCAAACAGCTGAGATGACCTCACCAAGTTCAGTGACGTGAACAAAAAAATTATTTCTCCCTCACACAAAAAGAAACAGTTTGACAATTGGATATGTCATTTAAGTTCAATGGTTACCAAGGCAAACCATTTTAGCATACCAGAGTTGCAAAAGTTTGTTTTGTTCTTTTAATTGACAATTTGACACAATCTAGAATCCCTTTGGAAAGGGGTCCCAGTGAGGGACAGTCTAGGTTGGCCTGTGGGCACGATGGATTCATGGGAAGACCCGCCTGCTGTTGTGGGTATTCACCAGAGAAGACTGCCCAGAAGTGAGTTTAAGCAAATAGAAAGTCTTTATTCGTCAGCTGGAGACTACACTGGGTGTTCAGAGTCCCAGTGTGGCACTGAGCCTACCTCAGCGTGAGATTTTAAGCACAAAAACCATGTCCTGGGTTGACACACTTCAGTTAACAAGAACAGTTAGCCAGAAGCAGAACAACAGAAGCTGAGAAGCAAGGTTAGCACCTTTAGAGACTTTCCCAGAACTGTGGACTTTGATGGATGCCATCTTTGTTTTAGTTGGCAGGTGGTGCTGTCTCTGTGCTGAGTTTTATAGCCTGAATGGAATTTCCAACATGGAGTCAGTTGTGCTAAGGTTTGGCGGTCTACCAAGGGCTGGGGCCCTGGTACACTGTGGGTGGCCATATCCCCTGGATGGAGGATCTTGGACTGCATGAGAGGAGAAAAAAGGTGAGCTGTGCCACTAGCGTGTGTGCATTAATTCCTTGCTCTTGACTGTGGATGTGATGTCGATAGTTCTCTCACACGACTGCCATGGTGACTTCCCTGCTATGAGCGACTGTAACCTGGAGTTGTGAACGAACTAAACCCGTTCCTTTCTACATCACCTTTATCAGAACGTTTTACCGCAGTAATAGAAAAAGAGCTAAGACAATGTTCAGATCTGAGCTGGGTGGAGCTAAAAGATGGTGCAGGAGGCGGCCCCAGCTGGGTCTCCACACACCTGCCGTTGTGTGGGCTGAGCTGTGTCCCACATGATTTGAATATTGATGTCCCGGTTATCAAGGTGAATGTGTTTGAAGACAGGACCCTGTGATGATTAATGTTTTCTGTCAGCCGAGCTGGGTTAAAATCATAGCAAGAAAACAAGCTTGGGTGTGTCTATAAGGTTTTAATGGACGGGAGCGGCACCATCCCACGGACTAGGGTACCACACTGAACAGAAAGGAGGAAGTGAGCTGAGCGCCACCACGCATCACTGTCTGACTCCTGACCACGCACCCATCATGAGCAGCACTTCAAGCTTTTGATGCCATGCCTTCCCCACCCCGATGGACTGGACTCTCAAACTATCAGCAGAAATAAACCCTTTTCCAGGTATTCTGTCACAATTAGAGGAAAGTAACTAATAAAGGTCTTTAAGGTAGAAACCAGTGCTAAATAAGGCCACGAAGGTGGCCCCTAATCCAATGGGATTGGAGAAGAAAGAAAGAAAGAAAGAAAGAAAGAAAGAAAGAAAGAAAGAAAGAAAGAAAGAAAGAAAGAAAGAGGCCAAAACAATCTCTGCGCATGCGCACAGGAAAGGCCACGTGAGGACGCAGGGAGAGACGAGCTGACTGCAAGTCTCATCAGGAGTCAATCTTGCCGGCTACTTAACCGTGCACTTCTGCTTTCAGAGCCGTGAAAACGCTCGTATGCGTTGTTTAAGTTGATGGTATTTTGTCACGGTAGCCCAAGTGCCTACAGTGACTTGGGTCCATCACTTTACGGAGGGCAGCAGTCATGCTCGGGGCTTCCAGCATCTTCAAGCATCCTACTAAGGCAGGAGAAGACAGCCTTGCTCTCCCAGCCCCCTGCAGGTTCTGCTCCTCAGGCATGGTGGCAGAAGTCGGGCTTGGAGCAACTGGGAAGTCTGTGGGAGCCGATCCCAGGGTCCTGGCTGGTGAGGGGATGTCTCTGGCCCCTCAAAGTGATACTTCTGAGAAAAAAAAGTGAGTTGAATGACAGGTACCTGGAATAAAAATCTCATTCTGCGAGTTTAGATCTCCAATATTCGAGATATTAAGTAATCTCTTTATAATAATGACTAATCTAGGCTCTGAAAATAAAATTAAGAATGCTGATCAGCAGCAGGAAAGTAGCAAATGCTAATTAGGAACAGCAGGATGTGAGTTTCCAGAGCCACAGATCCAGACGGGAGTGATCCCACTCATGGGGAGTGATCCTGCTCTCATGGGGAGTGATCCCGCTCATGGAGGGTGATCTGCTTATGGGGAGTGATTCTGCTCATGGGGAGTGTTCCTGCTCATGGGAGTGATCCCACTCATAGGGAGTGATCCTGCTCATGGGAGTGATCCTGCTCTCATGGGGAGCGATCCCATTCATGGGGCGTGATCCAATGTATGGGGAATGATCTTGCTCATGGAGAGTGATCCCACTCATGGGGAGTGATCCTGCTCTCATGGGGAGTGATCCCACTCATAGGGAGTGATCCTGCTTCTCATGAGGAGTGATCCCACTCATAGGGAGTGATCCTGTTCATGAGGAGTGATCCCACTCATAGGGAGTGATCCTGCTTCTCATGAGGAGTGATCCCACTCATAGGGAGTGGTCCTGCTTCTCATGAGGAGTGATTACGCTCATGGGGCATGATCCAACTTATGGTGAGTGATCTCGCTCATGGGGAGTGCTCCCACTCATGGGGAGTTTGCCTTTCATGCGTCTGAGTACATAGTGGTAGGCTCAGAGTTCTGCCCCACCCATCACCAGCCAGGTGTCTTGAAGCAAGTCTTTCCCCTTCCTAGGGTCAGTAACTGCAAGGAATGAGCCTGAGAGAGCAGCATGTTGATAGACAAGGGTTGGCTAGGTCCGTGTAGGGACCTGGTGTGGTGACTCTCGGCAGGAACGTTATAGAGAAGAAAGGGCTCACCTTCCTGCCTGGATTTAACTGCTAAGTCGGTGCTTGTTAATACAGACAGCCAGAAGAGTAGGGGTGTTGGTTACCCCAGAATGAGGATGGGCCAGAGCCCAGGGTGAGAGCAGGTGGCCCCTTTATAATATCTTCCACCCTATCAGTCCCTAACTGACAAAATCCTATGGAGTGGAGCTCCTATCTGCTTCCTGAGCCCTGGCCCCAGCCTTGCCCATTAAAGCACAAGGCTGGCCTTTTCTAGGGTTCTGAGTGCTCCAGCTTGTCCCCTCCCCTGGGGTGCCCTGGATTCACACTTGGCTGACTTTTCCTTGTTCTGGTCTTCTTAGCTCCTCAGTAGGGGATAGGAGGTGCAGGGGAATGGGAATGGGGTAGGGGGAGGTGTGTTGGGGGATGGGGAAGTTGTAGGAAGCTGAATTGGGCTCTGACACTCTCTCTTCTAGAACCAGGAACCAGCCAGAACAGTGGGTGAAGGGGAAAGAAGAGTCAGGCCCTTGTGGCTTGTGCAAACACCTTTTAGAAGGTTCTGACCCGAGTCTATCAGGTAACAGCTCAGGCAGAATGGTCTGAACCGGTCACAATCAGTCTGCCCTAGCTGTGCCCCTGACCCGGTGTTTCTGTTGCCTAGACACGTTCCCTATGCCCTCGGTGCCTCATTTCCTGATCTGTAAATTGACCATAGTGGCCACCTTTTCCTTCCCAGGTGCGGCGCTGATTAAATTTGCTCAAGTAGAAAAATTGCCTTCCATGCTGGTTATAGGGAGCAGCCAAGGCAGCCATTACTAGGCCCCAGACACTTCCCTGTGGCTTCTTTGATACAGGGTAGCCTTGTAAACGCCCTGCAAGGGCAATTCTCACTCTTCGTGCGTGTCTTACAGAGAAGAAAGCAGAGGCTCTGCAGAGACTGGTCAGAATCACTGGAATCGACAGCCTAGCTGCTCAGGTCAAGGTAGGCCTGTCTTCCTATAGGTTCCTTAGCCCACAGGATCTTCTGGAGCCTGGCAGGCCCTGCGCTAAACAGCAAAAGGCAGATATGACCTTTAGCTACCATGGGGGACCCTGAGGAAGGGCTCTAGGTGCCAACCAAGTAAGTTCTCTGTCATTTTTTAATCAGTAACTCAAGTAAAAATTTTATCCTTCTCAAAGATCTCTGATGCAGTCTGATAGCTGAGAGGTTTTGTCAGTTTAAAAGGACAACCTCACCAAACAAGTTTCAGGTCAAATTTCTCTCTCATGATGCCTTCCATAGTCTTAAAAATGCTTTTCACTGTGTAAAAATATCTGTCACAGTCATTCTAACATAAATATGCTACTGTTTATACAATGTATGTATCTAAAACTTCTGTTTTCACAAACCCAAAGAATTCTTGTGAGTTCCAGAGAGCCGAATTAAAGGATCCACCTTAAACAGGTCAGAAACATCCCCCTCAATCCCTGGCCCTAAAAATTTTTTTCTCTTAATTTAACTTTGTCCTTTGTTCTGCCAATACCTTAAACAGGTATAAGAGACACCAGACATTTCCATACCACAAACACTGGACAGGAGCAAAGAGACCAGCTATGCCAGGATGTGGCCAGCACCCAGCCTTCTCAGGTACCCCCCCAAAGACAACACCCACAAATAAGCCGGAAGCAGTCTTGAGAATCCGCCACCCCAATTCCTTCAACCTGTGGTGCCTAATTTCCCGCTTTTTATTATAAAATAGAGCTGGGAATGTAATGATTGTTCTGTTTCTTTAAGAGACAAGCCACACCCACTCCCTTCCTGCCTGCAGCCTCAGACCCCCATTCTCTCTCTCTCTCTCTGGTCCCCCTCTCAGAGAGGCAGCCTCTCCCCCCTCTCTCTTCCTCTCCCCTTTCTCTTCTCTCTCTCTCTCTCTCCTCTCTCTTTCTCTCTCTATCTCTCCCCCCCTCTCCCCTTTCGGGGACATGATGGAGTCAGAGGCTCGCACGGGGACTCCTGAAGACCTGGGAACTGGTGACCCGTGTCCTGTCACTTGTGAACACTCACTGAGCACACAACCTGGGCTTTGTGCATTTCCCTATGTTCATCTTTATCTAAAGTTTTATCGTGGATACTTATTAATTCATTCATTCTGGTTTCGATTTTGGCTTTTTGAGATGCAACTTTGCTACGTTGCCTTGGATGCTGTCTTAGGGTTTCTTTTGCTGTGAAGAGTCACCATGACCGCAGCGACTCTTCTAAAGGAAACACTAATGAAGCTGCCTCGCTTACAGTTTCAAAGGTTCCATCCATTGTGATCATGAAGGCGAGAATGGCAGGTGCAGACAGACATGGTGCTGGAGCTGAGAGTCTACATCTTACAGGCAACAGGAAGTCGCTGGGCTGACTGTCACACTGAGGAAAGCTTGAGAAAAGAAACCTCAAAGCTCACCCCACAGTGACACACTTCTTTCAACAAGGCCACCCCTCCTAATAGTGCCACTCCCTTCGGGAGGTCATTTTCTTTCAGACTTCCACAATGATCTGGTACTCGCTATGTAGCCCAGGCTGGCCTTGAACTTTCAGCGATTTTCTTGCTTCTGCCTCTACCTCCCAAGTGCTAAGATCATAGGTGGGACCGCCACTCTCGGCTGCATAATTTTACTGTAAACATTCGTTTCCGTATCAATGTTCCAGAAAAGTCTGATCATCATCGAGGTTGAAATGACATGAGCCAATATCACCAGAGCCTTTCGCCTGGAAGAGAGTAGACTGGATAAATACTTGGCCTGTAGCTAGGATTGTGTCAATTCACTTTCCAGTCAATGTGGGAGAACGCACGAGTTCGTGAACCAGGAATTCACCTTTATGGGGCAGGGGTGAGGATGGGGTCCATGAACAAGATGAACCCCTACTGCAACCCAGACCTGCCTATTACCAAAGCCAAGCCCTCACAGCCATGTGCTATGAGGGAGCCTGGAGCCTGCCGAGGTCCTCCACAGCCTCTGCTGACTCCCACCCCCATGGTTTACCTTTGAGCTTCTGCCATGCCATACGCAGGACACCTTTTTTATAATTTGAGGCTTCTTGACGCAGCCCAGACATGTGGGTTTTTAGAGAAAGCTGGTCAGCTGTTCAGGGGAGCGGGCCACATGTGCCAGAACACACAGCCACAAAACACGCCGTGTCCCACAGTAAAGCCTCTGTCACTCAGTGGGACTCCCGTGTCCTCCCCTTCGTCAGTCTCCTGATGCTCTGCACCCCCCTCAGCAAGCCCTAGGGCAGTGCTTCTCAACCCCCGGAAGGCTACAACAGCTCCCCATGTGGTAGTGATTTCCCAGCCAAAAATTATATTTGTTATTACTTCATGACTGTGATTTTGCTAGTTATGAATAGTGATATAAATATCTGTGCTTTCTGATGGTCTTAGGTGACCCCCAAAGGGGTTGAGATCCACAGGTTGAGAACCCACTGCCATAGACCCTAGAGCAGAGTCTGGGAACTGAGTTTTACCACATCACAGGGTCTTTATTCACAACAAACCCGAGACATAGGGACCTTTCTAGAGAAAAGGAAGACAGGTGGTGGCACAGATCAGATGTGACAATGACGGGGCACCATACCCTGACATCCCTCACCACAGATGCACAAGGCACAGAGGAAGTTGGGGACATGTGGTGGGACCAGACATGGGATCAGAAATTGAGAGTTCCTCAGTAAAGGAGAGGATTCACTACCAAAGATCACAAGAGCGGATGTCACACTCTGACAGGTAACTTTGGTTGTCCCGGAAACTTCTGAAGGGCTGATTCTAGATCGCTCCATTGTCACTGTGATAAACAATCTCACGATGTAGTCGCAGAAATGACAGGCCCTGGGTGACCTCTCACGATTCCGTGGTCCACACTCAGCACTAGCTCACTTCTCTAGATCCTCCTTGAAGTGTCTCTGTGGCCTCAATAAGCAGGACTTGGGGGCTGGGACAGTCACAACGGCAACACACTGGTTTCTGATTGGATAGTGGGAGCTGAGCTTCTGGGCCTCTGTCCACGGGGACTGTCCCCATAGCTAGCTGGTAGCTGGGCCACAAGAGTGAGCATCTCATAGAAGAGACGTCCTTCCTCAGCCCAGATACAAAAGAATGTACACTACCAATTCTAGAAACACTCCAACACAGAGAGTGGACCAATAGCTGCCTGGTGTGGGGGTGGGGAAAAGACAACATTGGGTTATGTGAGCCTGGGCAAGTTTTAGAAGAAATGAATGTATTCATTATCCAGGGTGTGGAGACAACTTCACAGATATACAAACATATCAAAATCATCCAACATGGAGTTTACTGCACATCAGTAATCCCTCAATAAAACATTGATTAAAAACGAAACCTTACCCAGAAAACAATAAATCCATTGACTCTTGTTTACTTGAAGCAGCTTTCTGTAGCACAGAAGCATATTCTTTCCTCTTTTTTCCCTTTGTGTTTGTTTGTGTTTTCGAGAGTTTCAAGCCTCCATGGCTGTCTTGAGAGTTGATGGAAGAGGGCCTCGAATATTTACCCTTCTGCCTCTACCTCCGCAGCTCCCTGGGACTGCAGGAGTCACCACACTGCTGCAGTCACATGGCGCTGGCAAACACAGGAGGACCTAATGCGGTCCAGGCAAGCGCTCTACCCACTGACCCACACCCCCAACCAACCCTAAAAGGTATTTTTTCTTTTAATTTTATCCTTTATGAATGTTACAGATACTACACCATGGGTGGGCAGAACTCACCAGTATGGCCGCCACCATTTCTGAGTTCATCGTACAACCTTCCTCTTCATCACGTGATCACGCAGTCCGACTGTATGCTTTGAGGATGAAACCTTTTCAGTTCCTCAAACTGAGTCGCCTCCTGGCACTCGTCACAACTTTAGAGGACATCATTGGCTTCTCCCCAGCGGGGTGACCTTTCTTTTTCCAAGCATTGTTCTGGGTTCTGCTGCTAGATAACAGAAGCGTGGCCTGTTTTGAGACTCCAGCCATTTAGAAGGAACTCTCCTTTGCACGTGCCCAGGAGCTGCGGCTCATTGTTCTTTCCAGAGACACGCGGGACCCGTAGGCTGGCATCACATGCATCCCCGGACTGCATAAAACCCAGAGCTGCAGAAAGTAACTTCTCTCTGTCCAGGAGACCGCTGTTGACTTCAGCTGCTACAGTGAGCCATGAGCTGGGGGCTGGGGACGTAGCTCAGGGGGAAAAGTGTTTGCTGTGCATGCACAGAAATCTGAATTTGGATCCCCAGCACTCACATAAAAAGCCAGGTGTGGTGACAAGTTCCTGTCACCCCCAATGATGGACATAAGTAGATCTCAGGGGCTCCATGGCCAGCAGTCTGGCTGAAATACTGAACCTCGGGTTTAGTGAGAGACCTGTCTCAGGAAAAGAAAAAGAGGAAGAGGAGGAAAAGAAGGAGGCAGAGAACAATAAAAACAGTAAGAAGAAGAGGAAGAGGAGAAGGGGGAGGAGGAGGAAGAGTAGGAGGAGAGGATGGAGGAGGAGAAGAAGAAGAAGAAGAAGAGGAAGAGGAAGAGGAAGAAGAAGAAGAAGAAGAAGAAGAAGAAGAAGAAGAAGAAGAAGAAGAAGAAGAAGAAGAAGAAGAAGAAGAAGGAAGAAGAAGAAGGTGGACAGTGATAGAGGAAGACACCCTGAGGTCAACCTTTGGCCTGCACACTCAATTCCAAACCTGTACACACAGACACACACACACACACTATCCCCAAGCACAGCACAATCATAGGTTGTCTGAATGGCTTAAACAGCCCCACCCAGCCAACAGTTTTGTCTTGAACTTGCTGTGTAGCCAAGGATAACTTTGAACTGATGACCTTCCTGCCCCTACCTCCCAGGGGATCACAGGTGTGCACACCACCATGCCCTGTTTATGTGACACTGGAGATCAAACCCAGGCGTCTTGCATGCAAGGTAAGCATGCTA
>PVIU01010520.1:0-69557 GCA_004026605.1 Ondatra zibethicus | reverse complement strand
CCTTTTTGTAGGCATCTGACTTTATGAGCATATGCTCACTGTCCACTGGAAACGCATAGGAAATGTGCTACATCCTATAAGATTCAGCCAGGGCTTAAGAATAAAATTGTTTACAATTGATGCTTGGGTTGAGAATAGATCTTACTACTTTGGTATGAGGTTCTTACTTTCAAAAGAATCAAACAGACTCTACACAACACTGAAAAAGAGAAACAAAAAAATAAAAGCAAAAACCAACTACTAAGGAAAAATACAAAGATTAAAATATGACCAAAACAAAACAAATTTAAAAAACTTAGGAGTAAGGCCATAGGCGGAAGCAACAGGATATGTAACACCTACACTAAACATGGCATATGTTTACATTGTTTAAACCCTCTAGTGATTATTAACTTTAAATACCTGACTTTTCTAACTTCCAAGGGCTCTGTTTCCTGTCAGAAACAGTCTTCCTTGCCTGGAACAAGGAGCATTCACGTTTTGATTATAATCATGAGCAGCTGAGAACTGAGTTATAGCCAAAGCCTGACTGGTAGGGACATGCTCTGCTGACAACTGTATTAGCTCTCCTTGTACCTGATTGAAGGAGTGTGTGCATTCAAGTTGTGCTTGGAATATTAACCAATGAAAAGTGTGATATAAATTCTACCAATATAAATAAATCCTGTGGTAAACTTGGCAATTTCCTTCAGAGTTGGAACTCATGTCCTTATGTTGGTTTCCTTTCTATATGCAGTGAACATGTTTTCTTACCATTGGTTAATAATCAACCTGCTTTGGCCTAAGGCAGGACAGATTATAGCCAGGCAAGAAATCAAACAGAGATATAGAGAAAGAGTAAGCAGATGCAAGGAAAAGCAAGGTTGCTACTGAAGAAGAAATATGTCAGTAAGCCACAGTCTTGAAGCTATACACAGGTTAAGAGAAATACGTTAATTTAAGATGCAAGATTTAGCTATAAATACACCTGATCTGTTGTCCAAACAGTATAGTAAGGATTACAGTTTCTGTGTGATAATTTGGATCTGAGTGCATGGGAAACCATAAGCAGAGTCTCTGCTTATAACATGGTGACCAACCTTTGGCAGTGTACAGCAACATAAAGCCAAAGAAAGCTTACAAAAGCACTTCTAAACCCATATAAAGGGGAGCCAAGTGCAGATTTTTGGTAGTCACATTTTTTCATAAAGGCTTTATTTGTTTACAGTGAATAGAAATTTGACTTCCTTAAATGATGGATTTCTGCTACACACTGGAAGAAATAAGGGCTCTGAATCTTTTGAACAGTCCTCTTACAGAACTCATAAATGGTGTTTGTGAGAATCATGTTACAAATTGATTTCTAGTGACATAGGCCCACTGTTTCCCTAGAGCTGGAACAGTTAACAATGCTTAGAGAGGTATGAACATACCTCTCTCATGTTGGACTTGGTGGGGGGTACAACAAGCAAAGTCACAGGGATAATCTTTACCATGCCTGATGAGCATTAAGAATAAAAATCTCTCCTGTCAGAAAATGATTACTCATATGCAATAAAGATAGATTCATTAAAAAAATAAACCTCTGAACAGATCATAGTTGTTTAAAAAATGTGAATGGCTTAGGAATAAACTGGATATAGCCAGGGATAGAATGAAAGAATTTTAAAAATAATATGAAGACTTAAGAGAAACAGTAAAAATAATATAAAAGAATGCAGACATTCATAGATTATAGAAGTAAAATAAATAATAAAAGTAATATAGTAAAAAAAATAAGATGGAACAGACATAAAGATGGAACAGACAGAGAGTCTGGATTATGTATATTACTGTGATTTATTTGAACTTTTATGATAGAGAGACATTTTATTTGGGGGGTTGCTAAGATAAAGAAAAATATATATTATAAAGGCTTCAAAATTTGAGTCTAAGGACATTTATATTTTTTTGATTTTTCAACAGAGGGTTTCTCTGTACCTTCATAGCCTTTCCAGGAGCTGGCTCTTGTAAAACAGACTGGCCTCTAACCCACAGAGATCAGCCTGCCTCTGACTCCTGAGTGCTGGGAGTAAAGTTGTGTGCCACCACCCCACAGCAGTATGTTACTTTTGAAAAAAATGTCCTACATTTGTTTGCACATATGAGAACTTGTGGATTATTTTCAGGTTAATGTGCCTTGATGAAGCACAACACCCCAAAATCTCTCTATGAAACCTAACTATAATTTGACTGACACACATCAGAAAGCAGTTTGGTGAAAACTACACCCAAATTTCCAAAATGATTGTTTGTTTTCATTTACAGTGGGATATAATATAGATATAAATACTTTGCATTGTTATGGATCTTAGTCTACTGAAACAAATTTAAGATTATATCCTAAAGAGACCCATCTCCACTAATCTGTGCATCTCCATGATGTTGTGGCCTACCGGCAAATTTGGTACACTCCAGTAGAGGTGTCTGTTTCTGGTGTCAGCTACATGGTTTATCCCCAATTCTACCTATTTTATACATTTCATTCAACCTGGCTTTACTCTGTTAAACCATTGGTTATAAGCAGCTTCCTTATTAACACATGGCAATATAAAGAATTCATAGGCTACATCACCCCTACATCACCCCCTTTTACTGTCTGAATAAAAATGAGGGTTTTAACTTTAACTTAGTAAAGTTATATATAACAAAACTCTATCTAGCAATAATTACCATATTTATATCTATTTTTAACTTTAATCATAACTAAGGAAAACTATAATTATAACTTTCAACCCCATCAAAGTCTCCAGAAGGATGTAATATTATCTAAATTAACAGGAAGTGCATTGTAAGCAACTTCCAAATCTCTAGAGTTAAGAGAGACATCTCACTTCCTGGACAATCACCCAAAGATCTTCTGTAATTTTGCAAGCACCCATCTTCAGCTTACTGGCCCATAGTATCTGGCAGACTTTTCCAAGAAATTTCAGACCGTTTCACCTATAGTGGCAGTTTGTCAGTCACTTTCTTCTTCAGGAAACCTGATGGACTTTCTCACCTTCTTTAGGCTTCTTTGCCAATAAATTTTCTCTGTTTCCTGCATATCCAGTTAGTACAGCATACCATCAAACAGTTTAGACAAGAGAAGTTTCTTGTTATAAAATCTAGCAAACTCCATAAAGAGACTCCTCGATGCCAATCTTCTTCCTAAAGTAATTAGTGCTACCTTTAGCAGATATGCATGTGTGTCATTGCCATGAAAGGTCCTAAGTTTTAAAAATATTTTAAATAGAATATTCTGTTAGTGTTTGAGAGGTTTGAAGAATAACTGTTCATCGGAAATGTATCTCTGTATTTCTAGAAAACCAAAACAAAATGATTACATATTTGACTATTACAGATGACCTATTAACATATATTTCTTAATCATAGATTACATTTTAAGCTAGCTGCACAACCAAATACCTTAATCAAAAGCAGAAATATATATGTAACAACACTGAACTTAAATTTATATCAATAAACCAAAATTCTTATGAATGCAAATCTCTGTAGCATATTTCCCATTAAATGTAAGCAAACAGCAGACACTAGAGCTTTTGCCAGTAAGCCACAGCCACGTAATGATACACAGATTAATAGAGATGGATTAAATTAATATCTAAGCATTAGTCAATAGGAAGCTAGAGCTAATGGGTCAAACAGTGATTTAAAGAACATAGTTTCTGTGTGAATATTTCTGGAATCTGGGAGGCTGTGAAATGAACAGGTGGTCTCCCACATCATTAAATGTCATCGTAGGACCTACACACAGCAGATGATGGAAACAGATGAAGAGATCCACAGTTGATTACAGGGCTGAGCTCCCAAAGTCCAGTTGAAGAATAGGAGTGAGAGTACATGCTAAGGGATTAAACTCACGATGGGAATACACACTGAAACAGCTTACCTGAGCTAAGGGTAGACTAGCATCTCTGGCCTGACAGTGAAGGAGCCAAATAGTAACAACTAGGCCCTTTGATTTTTGGGACAGTTGTATGGCTGGGGAAGATTTTGGTACCAGGGGCAGTGGAATGAGGATTTATCCATCCTGCTTGTTCTCACTTTAGGAAACCCATTCTCTGGAAGGCTACCTAGTTCAGTTTATATATAGTGGGAACAAATAAAAATAAAGTAATAAAACTATTATATGCTCATATAAAATAAAATAAATGCCTAATGAAAATGCCTGTGTTTGTGATGTGTCTTTTTAAGGTACCAGGTAAATAATATATAAAGCAAAATAGAACCTTTATATATAACATAGTGTTATTTATCTCTGACTTGCTTTAGAGTAATTGCAAAATGTAGACAGAAAAAGAATGAATACTGTAATATTTCCCTTTACTAGGTTTTTTTTCTCATGGGAAATAATCACTGTTATAGTGTATTTAATCTTTGATATTGTGTTATGTGCTTACTTCATGTAACAAAATCAGATGTGCAGCTGACCTAAAAAATGTACCTGTTTATTAATTCCATATTTTAAGGTAGTTTTAGATCACAGCCCAGCCAGACGTAAGATATTATGAATCATCTGGGCAGGGTTAAATTTCATATTTATGTGGTTGTTCTATTTCTAGAAATGAGCATTCAGGATGAAATCATTGCAAAGTAAGTGAAATATATAAGGAATAAACACAGATATTTTAGACAAAATATACATATGAAATAATATATACCAACATTTGTATGAATAGATTTTAATCATCAAAATTGTCTAGCAGATAGCAAAGATAGAATTTTATGTCTCCATCAGCATATAAATAAAATGTATAAAAAAGATGTGTATATTTAAAAAATCAAGAATTGGGCATGAATACTCCTTAATATTGTATGGATATATATATAATTGTGATTGATTAAATCAAACTCCACACTGGATTATGTCTAGGCAGGATAAGAGTAGGCTAAATAACCAAACAAAGGATGGTTGGGAAAAATGGAGGAGTCTCAGTATCATGAGAAGCAGTGGGAAGAAGATGTACCTGCTATACTGAGAAAAGGTACCAATCCTCATGTTATAACACACATAAGAAATGTAATTAATTTGAAATTTACAAATTGGCTAGTAATAAGCCCCACTATTTGTTGAGAGTTTATAATAAATAATGATTCTCTTTGTGGTTATTCAGGAACTGTCTGGTGGGACACAAAACTCTACCCTCTAATGGCATTCTGAAGTGGGTCCCTAATTAATACATAAAGACTAAAACATATTTAAAAGTTTCTAAGCAATCAAAAAATTAAACCAAATGAGGCTTCTGAAAATGTGTCTTTGTTCAGCTAAGATCAATGGTAGTGGCAAACAGAGGAATGGCTCTTTAAGAGATGTCTTCTGGGCTGGTAGTTAGTGGCAAACTAGAGTATGGCTCTATTAAGTGGCCCTCCATTGAAATACTTCATAAGGTTTATATACTCTGGGCTGTATGCTACTCAGTGTAAGCATGGAGCCAATAATATCCCAGAGGTGCAGTGGTAATCTTGGCTCCCTGATATCTCATTAATGAACCTAATCTCTGAGGGAACCAAGGGCGAGAACCAGCAACAAATGCCATACAGCAACACATGCTGTACTCTGAGCAGTGTTAAACTGCAACTAACAGAGTGGTTGGAAATTTGCAGATGTTCAGCAAAAATTTCTAGAGAGACTTCTGTGTTTATAAATATGCATGTGCCAGTGTCTCTGCAGCTCTTTTTTGGATCTATATAAGTGTATTATAGATTTAAATGAGATAATGGTTATCAATCACTGATAAGGTGGGATTTACACAATTGCTTTCTTTTTATTTATTTTCATTCATTTTATATTTAAACGTACATTTGCCAAACTCTCCTCTTCTCACATGCTTGCCTCCCTTTGGGGAGCCCATCTCCCATCATCTCCTCCCAAGGCCTCCCATTGGAGGCAACATAGCCTAGCACATTAAGCTGAGGCAGTTCTAAAACCTTACCATATCAAGGCTGAGTTAGAATCCCACCTTATGTAATTGCCTCCAAAAAGTTACCTTGTAATCGGATTAAATATTTGGGCCTTTTAAATAGAGGTAGCTACACATCTGTTTCCCACAATCAGATGGCCTAGATCAATAGAATATAGGCTTCACAGCTATTGGTATAGATTTCATGATTTCCCATGAGTTAGATTCTGTTCTCTGTAGCTTTCCCTTTCATGATCTTGACCCTTCCTTGCTCATATAATCCCTCCTCATTAGGTATTTTCATTTCTCCTCTTACCACTAAAAAATACTTCTCCTACCTAAGCCTCAGCACTATATTCAAATATCTCAAAATTCATTGTATGGAAGATCTATTACTCTATTGGTGTTGATCAAGTATCTTTCTGCATTTTAAGCTGACATTTTCAGAGATTCTATAAGTACACGTCTATCTTCTGGGTCTCTTACTCCAAGTTGTAGAACTTTAGCTAGTCTTTGTAAAAAGTTACCAAAGGGTTCTCTCCTGCCCTGTTTAACCCTGGTATTTGGTTAAATTCTTTTTCCTAGTTCTTGAATCCAGACCCTAATAAATGGTGAGTGAGTGAAATCCGTAAGATACTATTGCTTGCTCAATTTCCTTTAGATCACTCACACCTATAGGCCACCATTTATATTATTTGACTTCCTTAGGGTATTTTGCACCAGATCTCTTCTCAGAGAAAATAACTCAATAAGCAATTAAAACTCTGGGTAAGTCATCCCTAACTTTGACCCACACTGGCGAGACTAAATACTGTTTTTGTTCCTCTCCCTGCCCATCAGTTCCAATAATTTCATAAATAATTTCAAATATTTTACCACTGACTTTTCTAAAGTATAAGTCTCTAGTCCTGTGTGCTGTTCTACTGCCCTCATTGATTCATTTAGCTTCTGATCCTTATTCTGCACTTGTTATTCTAAGGTATGAAATTTTTCCAGTAAAGACAATGGTTCATCCTTGCATATTATTTGATGGAGTGCATATTGCCTTCCTAGAGAGATAGATTCTGATTGTTAAGTTTAACATCATGAATTCTTTCAGATAATTTCTCAGAACCCCTCAAAATAGATTGGATTTTGTCTATCAAATTAACGTTATTTCTTTCAATAGAATTAATGATTTTAGCTAGATGTGTATTATTAGTCTGTAAAGACTGCATTATTTCTAAAAATGACTCATTCCTGGTTCTGTTTTCAAACCATTTTCTTAGAGATATAATATGGAAAAACAAAGCTCATTCCCAAAAGCAAATAAATGAATGTATAAGGAAAATAGCATAAGCCTTGCAGAATACAATCCATAGTGTAAGCAAACTGGTTATTAAATTTCTGAATTGTAATATTATTATTCATCATATAACTTCTAAATTTTACAATTTATTTATGTGTCCTAGGCTTTTACAGTGAATTGGAGTATGTGTAATAATTTTTATTGGACAGCGGGTGTCAGCAGTTGCAGCTGCTTGGCAGAAAAACTGAGCAGCCAGGGCTCCTGAGCTGTTGATTCATTCCTCCCTCCCAAATAAGTGTTTACTTTGGCAGAAACAATGAAATTATAAGTGGATGAAAGTAAAAATATTATTTAACTTAGGCACTGATTCCCATTATCAAAGATGTAAACATCCTGGGTAACTAGGGGGCAATCTGATATCTAGCTATGTATACTTCTGTCCTGTTTTTTACATGAAAACGTCCCTCTATGCCTGTTATGACTAATTTTAATTATGTGTTTCCAGTTGCAGTTTGTTTGTACAACATTAGAAATTCCATGCCAGATTCCATAAACGAAGTGATTAGGGAATATGACACTTGAAAATTTCAAGGTGACACAGGTGGCAATGGGAGAATATTGCCTGAAATAGCCATTATCTCAGGGGGACCCATATTGTGCATTTGATCCGTACATCTGTGGATTCTGTCATGTATGGTTTCCTGAAGTTAATTATCCTTGCAGTTATTGGAAAACCAAGATTAAGCGAGAAATCACTGATATAAAAACTGAAGGAATTTTAGAGACAAAAATATGTTTCCTATACTGAAAACAGGATCAGGAGACTCTTAGCAAATTAATTGAAAATCTCACAAATTCCTTGCCTTTCCTGGGTTTCTATTGCCTCTGTCAACTGCAGGTCTCTGCAACAGAATTCCTTGTCTAGAGTTGCTTACAGCCAAGCTTTGACTAGATCCAGCTAATAGCTAATTTAGCCAGCAGTCTGACAGGCAGAATGCTTCTATAGAGACATTTTTATTTGTTCTGATTGCTTCCTATTGAAGAAGACTGTGCATTAAATTATATATGCATGAAGAACCAATAAGTACAGAGATCTAAAACCAGGGAATGGAAAGCATAGGTCTGCAGTTTAGTTATATTTACAAAATCATGCCTCAAAAATGATAGGATTGAAGAAATATTGATTTTAAACTCTCTTCCAAATAGACCCTACTTGATTATAACACACAGTATGATAAAGATAAAGAAATAAAATAATATTAAATGATTACATTAAAATATATATATGTATGTATGTATATATATATATATATATTCATGTTACAAATAATCATGTTTGGTTGGTTGTTTATAATGTCTTATATCCAATTTCACTGATACTTTGCATTTGTTCTTTATGTTTTACTTTCTCTGATGGAATTCCTTTTCATAAAATATAGTCTTTATATTAATATACAAATATTTTGGGGAGAAATTCACTACATTTTGCCTTATAAAACATCTGTGAGATATTTTAGGCCAGTAAGATAAAGACAGATGCCTCAGTGTTGCATAATAAACTTGGGTGAGTCTCCCCGCAGGCCACAGTCTCTTTTAATTCCCTAGTTTTAAAAATTGTTTTGCACTTGCTGTTCACTCAGGTGTTTGAAAGGTTTGAAGACTATATAGTTATGGTTTAAAGATTTCCTTGCTACCAAATTAAAAAAAATTCATAAAAGTGATGTGATACTTCAAAAGCTTGAGAAATATGAAATACTACCATGTTGAACTGAGAAAATGATTTTAGGACTGAAAAGTTGTTTTTAGTTTGGAATACAAGTTATTATACAATGTGAGCTTTACACAAAATTTGTAAGCACCAGGGTAGGGTGGGTAATAGAATACATCTACAAAGTTTTCAAACACACTTGGAATAGTTATTATGAATGTAAGTCCTGATTTTGCTAACTTCCATGGATTCTGACACCTGTACATGTCAGCAGCAGGCTGCCTTGTCTAGATCAATGTACAGTGAGACTTTGGTTATACCCAGGTCCAACTGAGACATGAAATACAGATAGAACCTGGCCGGTAAGAACCGGCACTGATAACGCTTTTATAAGCACGCCTGTCCTCTGATTGAAGGAGTGTGTGCATTCAAATTGAGCATAAAATAAGACCCAACAAGAAGAGCAATTTTAATTCCAACAGTGGAGGCAAATCCTGTGGTCATCTTGGAGAGCTCAAACACAGTGGCTGATTCATTTCTGCCTCCAACTTAAATGTGTACAGTAGCAGCCAAACTGAAGGAGGACAAGAGAATAATTTTTAATTTACTCCTAACAATGGGTCAAGTTAGTGACAGGGAAGAAACAGTCTATGATAATTACAAGTGATGATATATTTACTGTTTGGTTCTACATCTTGGCTATTGACACAAAGCCTTCATTTCTGATTTTCAGATTTCTATTTGTGATTCTGGTCTGCTCATTGAATATTGTTGCTGGCATTTTATAGGAGGCCAAGTAAGATTCCTCAAATGCAATGAATAAATACATGAAGTATAGAATTCATATATATACATGTATTTTTACATAAAATAATTATGAAATAAATGTCTAAATGTATGTAAGTTTTTATTAGTGTTTCACATATGTGTACATGTTTTGACATTGATTTCAGACTCTTGTCTCAAATAATGCTTATGAAATGTATTTCAGTATTATTACATGAATTTTAAAAATTAAATAAATTCACAGCCTTGCTTCACTAGATTTTCTCTGCAATCATGAATATCAGTACTCCATCCTTTGGTCATGTATCTGTTATCTTTTCAGTGACATCTGAGTTCAGAGAAAACATGCATGTGTGTATGTGTGTGTGTAAGGGTGTGTGTGTGAGTATGTCTGTGTATGTGTGTTTTGATATGGAGCATTCTACAAGCACATGGGCATTATTTCAAAGCTAGCATATCTGAGAAAATTTATCTTTCCCTTTTTATCATCTCATTAAATAATATAAGCACTTCTTATAATATTTTGACATCATAATGCTTCCTCAGAATACAGTAGAAAATTGTCTGGATTTTATAGTGAAACAATTATTTATACAAACTTACATAACAGAAATTCAATAATACAAATTTACATATATATCCATCAAACACTAGGTATAGAAATTAGTTTAATAGCATGCCACAACCTTGGAATTTGCCAATTGTGGTATGAAAACAGGCCAGCAAATCACAGACATCCTGAATTCACTACATATGCTTTATGTCCTGGGACAGCATGATAATGTTAGAATACCAGGTTTTGTCTTATGTATATACTAGAAATAGATCCAGTTGTTAATAGGTCAAATTATCA
This sequence comes from Ondatra zibethicus, assembly GCA_004026605.1. Lineage (NCBI taxonomy): Eukaryota > Metazoa > Chordata > Mammalia > Rodentia > Cricetidae > Ondatra > Ondatra zibethicus. The sequence goes on along the minus strand of PVIU01010520.1, from coordinate 59,001 downwards.
GATGATGGACTGAGCCTTATATGAGTCTTTGATTTTCATGAACATAAAAGCAGAAAATAACAAAAGGATATTATTTAGAGTAGACAAAGTTTTTCTTTAATTTAAAAAACTATTCTACTACTTTCTTTCCCCTGATTCTATTTTTTGCGTTCCCACAGTTTCAACATTTGTTGTCTACTTCCTGGACTAAAACAATAGGATTACTCCAGTGTCTTTGCTGTTTTTATGTAATCAATAGAAACATCAAATAAGAGCAACATTCATGAGTCTCCCACACAAAACCACTCAGAATTAAATAAAGTTAGGTTTTACTGTTCCTCTTAAAATGTGGTGTTTAAACAATTTTTTATACTACTAGAAACTGACAGTCAGTCTCTTCAACCATTACTATTGTTATAATTTCTATTTATGATCATCCAATTATGTTAAGGTCAAAACCACAACTAAAGGACTACAACATATCAAGGTAAAATGCACGATTACTCCAGCTACTTCAAATGTCATAATTTACCATCATTAAGACTTTCAGAGGGTATTATTGGTTTGGGACCAATAGACATGTCTGAAATTTTGCTCTAACTTTCTTTAGTAATGAAGATATCTAATGGACAGGAAGAAAATTTGCAAATGCAACAATCTGGCCTATTCCAAATGATTAAGGAGATAATGGGATCAGAAACAGAAACTCATCTGCAATTTTCCTGAAGGAATATAATTTCTCACTGTATCTTACATATTTATCCCTAGGGCCACAGTAAACATTAGCCTTAACTATAAGAAAAAGAAAACATGGTTTGATAGAAATGCTACACAACCTACAACTGCTCAAATATTAAAAAAAATCTTGCAATGATTGGTCAGAAGATTTCTGATAAATCCAAAATCTCACAAATATTCTTGACTTCGAAAATATTTCATGCAATGTCCAGACAGAATTTAATGTCCCTATGAACAGGATATAGGCTGTAAAGAAAGTGTCTTCTAATAAGGATAGGATAGTAAAAAGCAAAATTTTAGAAATCTTAAAAGCCATTTAAGATTAAATGAAAGAAAATACAGGGAAAAATGCTTAACACAATGACATCCCATATTAAATGTTAACAGAGATGGGAAATTCCCCAAAACTAACACAATTAGCAGAAAAGTCACTGACAAATATTGGAGGTTAAGTTAGAAAGGATCATTTTCTACTGTGTAGTAACATTTATAGACCTTTGAATTAGAATAGGTCAATGTTAAATTGTTTATATATTATTATAACAGTGCATATACAGTGTGGAATATTGATGTATACAATTGTATGTGCACAATAAAATATAATAATTTAATTATATAGTAATATTTATTTTGAAACTTTTTAGTATAGATACGGTTTTAAAAAAGGAAGCAGAAATGAGTGTGAAATAACATAAATACAGTACTCATGTATGAAATTCTAATCTATGTTAAGAAAATTTACACATACATGCATATGTATGTATAAATATAATTATGCATAGTCAATCTCATATATGTACACATACATAAGCTTATATAAGTATTTGTAAGTAATTGAGTTGCTTCATAGTATATTACACAAGATATTGTAAAACTGAAATCCTTGTACTATGAAGAGATATCAGCTTTTTCTCACTCAGATCCAAGTAGTGTGTTATTTCATTTGCTTATTGGCCAAAGCAAGGCTTTAAGTGCAAAACTGTAGATTCACTGACCATTTTAAAAATATGCTTATAGCTGCCAATACGGTGGAAAGAACATTCATCATCATATAGTGGGAATCCATCTGTTAATTTTTTATTTATATGGGATTGAATGCTTGTGCTATAATTGCAGGTTAATTCTCAAATTAGCATTACCCAAATTCTTCACTCTCATTAGCTACATGCCCTCAAAGAGAAAATGCTGAGAAGTCTTCAGATATATTTTTGTCATAGCGGCCAAAAAATCAGGAGAGAAAAGATGGCAGAAATATTGCAACAGATTCAAATGTAGGCTGTTGATTCCAAAGTACCCATGTTTTCCACTCTCAGCATTACTAGGAATTCAGAATCTGGAAGATACAAGATAAGTTGTGTACTTGTTCAAAGCATACAAAAAAAAAAACCCAGACACTCTAGCAAAGAAATCTGGTGTGTTAATTATTTTCAAGGGTAGTAGGTAACACCAATCTGCCATCATCAATAAATAGTTGATTTCCAAAAATGCTCATGCTGTCTGATTTCCTAATTAGGAATGGGCATACCAGTGATAAAGAATCATGTATAAGAGCAAAAAAGTGAATGGCAGCCAAAACAGCAACGTTGAGCCTGTGAGAAGCTTAAAGGCAATAGGATGATGAGATGTATGTTTCCTCTAATATACCTTACTCTACCTTCAGAGTCTTTGGCGACAGGTAGGGTTGTGTCTTTATATGTTACCACATAATATTTTCAATTACTTAGTTTTCATGAAAATAAAACTGTAATGTCATACCCATTCCTACAATGGAACTCAGAGAAGAGAGGAAAGGGCATGACTCTCCTTAACTCTGTCAGATGCTAAAACCTGAAGTGAACTATTTCCTTGTAGATACCGCAGAGTTTCAATATTGAGACAGTGGTGCCACAAGTTGAAAGAGAAACTGATGGTTTAGAAGCAGGAATCGACTTGCTGCATAGGAGGGAGTAACAGGTGACTCACAACTGTAATACGGGGAATAAACCAGTACCTGACTTTGCTAATTTCCGTGGACTTTTTCTTTTTTCTTATATAGATGTCAAGAGCAGTCCTTTTCTTTTTTTTTTTTTTTTTTTTTTTTTTTTTTTTTTTGGTCTGGGCCAATGTACGTTCAGGTTTTGATTATAAACATGAGCATCTGAGAGCTAGCATGTAGCCAGAGCCTGACGAGTAAGGACCAACTAAGTAGAAAAGGTAATTATCTCTCTTTGCTTCTGACTGAAGGACTGTGTGCATTCAAAATGCTTCCGGAATATGAACCAATGAGGAGAATGATCTCAATTCCACCAATAGGAACAAATCCTGTGGTAACCTTGGAGATCTCCATCAGAGCTGCTGACTCATTTCTCCCTCCCATCTATCTAAATGTGTGGTCCAGCAAAAAAAAAAAAAAAAGAAGAAGAAGAAAAGAAAATGAAAGTAGATGAAAGGAATAAATGTGGTTTACCTAGGAACAGAATCCATTTATCAAAAGGAGAAATCATTGTGAGGTAACTAGAAGGTGATCACACATCCCACTTATCAGGTCTGTATCCTGCCTATCTACCTAAAATCCTCCATTTCTGCCTGCTGATGGCTGCTTGTGATTCTGTGCTGCCAGTTGCAGCTTATTCGTATCACATTCAGAAATGCCCTGTCAGAGTCGCTAAACACACAGATTAGGGAATCAGACACTTAAAATTTTCAGATTCCCAGGTGCGTGAGGCTATTCTCTGACGTTGCTATTATCTTACTATGCCCTCAGTAAGATAAGCACATCCCGGTTGTTGTCAGGTATTGACTTTCTAAGAAAATCGTCATTTCAGAAAAATGCAGAATCCAAGATCAACCCAGGAATCATAGATATTAACGCTGAAACAGTGGCTTCAGAGACTAGAGCACATTTCCTGCACTGCAAATAGAAACAGGTGATCTTACCAAGAGCATGAGAATTCTCACCAAATACTTGTTTTCCTAGGTTTGTATTGCTTCTGTTTCCTGTAGGTCTCTGGAACAGATTTTGGTTTTTGTGGTTGTTTATAGCCAGTCTCCTTGACTAAATTCCAGCTAACAGCTGGAATTTAGTCAGGAGACTGACTGGTAAAATCCTTCAGTGCAGACCTTTTTATGCCATCCAGGAACCAATAAGGAGAGAGAACACAAACCAAGGATTGGAAAGCACAGGACTGCATTTAACCCGATGATCCCATCAAGAGCTGATGATTCATCTGTGTCTCCCTCCTCCCTGTGTGCTGTTAAAAGAAGCAGAGCAATTGACAGGGGCACACAGGAAAAAATGTAATTTACCCTGGGTTTTCCTCCAGACAATAGTGGCAAAATATGACAGGTTGCCTGAGCAAGCTTGCAGCTGCTTTTGCCTATTTTCTACAAATGGAAGCGTCCATTCCTGTCTGGAGATTTCTGAGTGACTATGTGCAGCCAAGTGTATCTGGCTTCTAATTCTTTGTGAACTGTTTTTATGTAATTTTTCTATGCAGTCAAATTATAATTAAATATGTCTCATATAATACAATAATATGTATTATATATAAATATAATATATAATTAAAATTTTCCATGTAGTTGAGTTATGATACATAATATATTTAAGTTCATTAGAGTGTTGTACAAGGAAATGGGTGGATTGTAGAGAGAAATGTAGACTTGAAACCCTCTTCCAAATAGACCCAACTTTAATATAGTAGCCCATAGTGCCTTAATGATAAAGAAAGGAATTCAGTTTAACTGAAATCAGGAAAAAATGAATATATTTATATTGTTAACATTTGTGTTTGCCTGTTTTAAGGCCTCCTTGGTGTTTGCATGCTCACCTTTGCAGGAACAGGCCTTCATATTTTTGTTTCTCACATGCAATTAATATACATAAAATATCCTCTAAATATTAATTTAATGCATTTCCATTAAATATTCTCTAGATTACAAATACAAGAATTTCTCTCCGAATTCCATAATCACTATTAAATCTGAAGTATATTTTTCTATCTTTAATAAAAACATAATTGCTTTAAGAAAATAGTATGTCCATCAATTAGAAACCATCTATTGGTACGTGAGTGCCATACATGGCAAGGCTACCTGAAAACTATTCTAAATTTTCTTGTCATCTAGCTCAATACAGTAAATGGCCACTTTAATAAGGGTTTGGTTTCATTTGTTCTTCTACTATGATAACTGCGATTTTTTGGCACTGGAATATACTACGAGAATTATGCATTTAGTTCCATTTGTTGGAATTTCATTAGGGAAAATGTGCTTACATATTAATATAATGCTGGTTTAATGCAGATATTAATTAAAAGTAGCAGATTTGAAATAGGTTTTCTCCTTGGACTGAAATGTGTCATTCTAGCCCAGCTGCCCATGCATACTCAGAAAACTTTCCTTATCATATTTTCTTAATGCCCTGTAATTGTACATTATCAGCACACCTACTTTATAAAACTAGTATTCTAAAAGTGTCTTCTAGGTTATCAAGTTTCCAAATGGGCATGTTGCTGACTGACTGCTACCTGACCGTCTTAGGTTACAATGCAACCATAAAGGCAAAAAAATAAGATAATGACTATAAATCACAGACCACACTGCTAACCACTCTAAATATCATTGTATTCTACTTAAACACCAAATATGATATGGTCCTCTGTAAATCCCAATGTTGCATTATCTGTTTTGAATAATAAATGATAATCTCAAAAAATGGGCAAATTTCTGGGTTCTTGCTCTATAGTCCTCATGCATATAATGTAATCAGAGCAGCCTGGAGGAAAATCCATACCCATCAACCAAAAACTGGATAGAAAATTGTTGGTACATTTAATCAATGGAGTACATCTCAGAGGTAAGATATATATATATATATATTTACATCTTGAAATTTGCAGGCAAATGAATGAAACTAGAAAAATCCACCCTGAGTGAGTAACCCATACCACAATGATGAGGATGGTATATACCCAATCATAAGTAAATACAAACCATAAAGCAAAAAATAGGGAACCTATAGCCCACAACTCCAGACAAGCTAAGTAATAAGGGGAACATTAAGGGGAACAAACATTCATCCCATTGAGAAGGGTAAAAAGCAAAATCTCCTGAGAAAATTAGGGAAGTATGTGTACAGGAAGAAGGTATTGCAGAAGGGGAGGAGTAGAGAAAAGGAGAGGAGAGGAGAAATTGAAGGAACAGGATTTTCAGGATTGGTGATGGACAGAATCAGAGAGCAGGGAAAAGGGTATCTTGATTGAATAGGGAACCATTATGGGATCAGCAGAAACATGGAAAAGGAAAAAATCTCAAGAATCCACACGGATGACCCCAGTGAAGACCGTAAACAATAGTGGAGAGTGTGCTTGAACAGCCTTTGCCCTGTAGTCAGATTGATGACTATCTAAACTATCATCATAGAACTGACATCCAGCAACTGATGGAAGCAGATGCAGAGATCCACAATCAATCACAGGGCTGAGCACCCAAAGCAAACTTGAAGTTTTAGAGGAGTGAGAATACATGCAAAGACACCAAGGCTGTAATGGGAATACCCACTGGAACAGCTTACCTTAGCCAATGGGATCCTAACAACTCTGGCATGACAGTGAGGGAACCAACATAGTACCAAGTAGGCACTCAGAATATGGGTGACAGTTGTTTGGCTGGGGGACAGACTGTGGGCCACTGTCAGTAGGATAAGATTAAACCCTAGTGTTTGTTCTGGCCTTAGGGAACCCATTCTCTGGAAATCTAACTAGATATAGTGGGAACAAAATAAGCATAAAATTAAACAATGAAACTATAGTATGCTCATGTGAAATAAAATATATACCTAATAAAATTGCCTTTGTTATTGATGAGTCTTTTTATGTACCAGGTGAAGCATACTTAAAGCAAAGGAGAACCTTTACATGTAACTTATTGTTAGTTAAATGTGATTTTGCTTTTGAGTAAGTACAAGTTGTAGACAGAAAAAAAATGAGTACAGGAATTTTAATTTTTACTAGGTTTTCTTTATCTCATGGGAAATGATTAAAGTTACATAGTTTTTACACTTTGTAATTGTGTTGCTGTGAATACTTCATGTCACAGAATGGGAGGGGCAGGCTGACTAAGAAAATGGGCCTGTTCTTTTAAACCATATTTTAAGGCAATTTTAGATCATAGCCCAGCCTGTGTTAACATATTAAGAATTAGCTGGTCAGAATCAACTTTCCTGTTCATGTGGTTGTTCTTCAGTTTCTAGACATGAATATTCAGGATGAAATCACTACTCAGTACGAGAAAAATGTTAGGATTAAACTTAGATAATGTAGACTAAATATACATATAAATTAATATATATCAACCTTTTCCTGAATAGATTTTAATCATAAAGCTTGTCAAGCAGAGAGCACGGATGGCAATTTATGTCTCTATAATAAAATCAATAAAATGTAATTAAAAGGCTATGTGTATTAAAAACTCAAGTACAGGGTATGAAATATCCCTTTATTCTGTGTGAATAAATGTCATTGTGACTGATTTAATAAAGATCCTGACAGGATTCTATCTAGGCAGAATAAAGTTAAGCTGAAGAATCAGAAAAAGGAGTATTTGGGAAAATGAGAGGCGTCTCAGAATCATGAGAAGCAGTTGGGAGGAATGTACTTTCCATCCTGAGAAAAGTTACCAATCCATATGATAGCACACATAAGATGCATGATTAATTTCAAATATACAAGTTAGGTAGTAATAAGCCTGAGTTATTGGCTGAGTGTTTGTAATTAATGATAATTTTCAGTGTGGTTATTACGAAACTGTATTTTGGAACACAAATCTCTGCCTAGTAATGGCATTCTGACTTGGGGTACTAATTACTACATAATAATTAAAATATACTCAAAAGATTCTAAGCAATCAAAAAATGGAGTCAAATATGGCTTCTGAATAACTGAATTTGCTCATCTAAGATCAATGCTCATGGCAAAGAAAGGAATACCCCTTTAAGAAAAGGATTCTGGGCTGGTTGCTGCTGACCTGGAGTATGGCTCTATTAAGTGGCCCTCCATTCAAATACTTAATAAGGTTTATTAACTGAGGGCTATATGCTGCTCATTGTAAGCATGGACACCATAATGTCCTAGAATTGCAGTGGTAATGATGGTTCCCTGATACTTCAGCCATGAATCTAGTCTCTCAGGAAACTAAGGGCAAGGAGCCAGTCACGAATGCCATGCAACAACACGTGCTGTACTCTGAGCAGTGGTAAACTGCAACTAACATAGTAGTTTAAGATTTGTCATATTTGATCAAAGAACCATGCAGATATTTAGTAAAGAAAGATTAGGACAAAAAAACTCTAAACAGATGGCTGTGTGTTTATAAATATGCATGTACCAGTGTCTTTGCATTTCTTTCTTTTGGGTCTTTTTAAATTTATTATTAAATTAAATGAGATAATATTTGAGTCACTGAGTTGGGATTTATGTAATTTCTTACTTTTATTTATTTTTAATTCATTTTACATTCTAAATACAGTTCTTTACCCATTTCTCTTCCCACATGCTTGCCTCACCACAGCCTATCCTCCATCAATTCCTAACAAGGTAAGGCCTCCCATAGATAGTCAACATATCCTGGAACATTGAGCTGAGGCATTAAAATGAAGGCTGAGTTAGCCATGCCAAATTATGGAATTGTTTCAAATTTAGATCTAGCACCAGAAATAAGTCCTAGTCCACCTGCTATGGGCCCCTCAAAGAGAGTAAGCTACACAGCTGTCTTTCTACATGGCAATGGCCTATGTCAGTAGAATACAGGCTTCCCAGATGTTGCTGTACTGTTCATAATTTCCCATCAACTTGGTTCTGTTCTCTGTAGGTTTCCCTCTCATGATCTTGAAACTCCCTTGCTCATAAAATCCCTCCTCATTTGGCGTTTAGGTATCTCCTCACACCATTGAAAATTGCTTCTCCTACCCTAGCATAAGTATTATATGTAAATGTCTCTTATCCTTGTATGAAAGATCCATTCATGTATTGGTTCTGACCTGTTTTTTAAAGACCCAAGTATCTTTTGCATTCGATGTTGGCATTTTCAAAATGCAGAAATTCAAACAGTACATGTCTAGCTTCTGGGTTGTTACTTCTATTTGTACAGCCTTAGTTAGTCTTTGTAAAAAGTCACAAAAGTGTTCTATCTTGCCATGCTTAATCCTGGTATATGATTCAATTCTCTTTCCTAGTTACTAAATCCAGTCCCTAATAAATGGTGAGTGCAAGACATAAAATACTATTGCTTGTGTAGTTTCCTTTAGATCACTCATACCTATAGGTTGCCAATTATATTATTTGACTACTATAGGATATTTTGTACCAGATGGCTTCTCAGAGGAGATAACTGGGTAAGCAGTTAAAACTCTGGGTATTCCTGCCTGACTTTGACCCATACAGGTGAGTTTAAATCCTGTTCATCTACCTTTTATCCCTGCCTATCAGTTCCTAATATTTCCTCAATTGTTTCAAATGTTTAACTACTGATTTTTGTAAAGTCTCCTGTATGATGTCCTAGTGCCCTCATTGATTCCTGTAGCTTCTGCTTCTTATTCTATACACATTATTCTAAGGTATGAAATTTTTCAAGTAATGATAATGGCTCATCCTTGGATATTATTTGGATGGAGTGCATATTGCCTTCCTAGAATGATAGTCTACCTGATACCTATCATATCTTTTCAACAGATTCTGATTATTAAGTTTAACAGTATGAATTCTTTCAGATAATTTCTCAGGACCCTTCAACATAGATTGGATTTTCTCTGTTAAATTAATATTATCCTTTTCAATAGTATTACTGCTTTCACCTATTATTAGCCTGCAAAGACTATCATTTCTACAAGTGACTCATTCTTAGCTCTGTTATCAAACCATTTTATTAGAGATATAATATGGAAAACAAAGCTAATTTTCAAAACCAAATAAATGGATGTATAAGGAAATCACATAAGCTTTCCAAAATGTCATCCATAGTGTAAGCAAAATGGTTATTAAATTCCTGAATAGTAATATTATCTGTAATCATATAACTTTAAAATTTTATCCATTACTTACCTGCTGTAGGCAATTACAGTGAATTGGAGTAGGTATAATAATTTTTATTCACCAGCAGATGTCGGTGGTTGTAGCCAGCTGGCAGACAGACTGAGAAACCAGGGCTCCTGCTGCTCCTTCAGAGCTCATTCAGAACTGCTGATTCATTTCTCCCTCCCATCTAAATGTGTGCTGTGGCAGAAACAATGAAATTGTAAACAAATGACAACAAAAAATTTATTTAGCGTAAGCACTTATTCTGATTATCAAAAGAGAATACCATCCTATGGAAAGGAAGGGACGATCCTATATCCAGCTACTTATCCAACTGTCATGGCTATTTATGTGGAAGCCTCCCTGTCTGCCTGCTATGGCTGATTGTGATTTTGTGATTCCAGTTGCCTTTTGTTGGTATGCCATTCAGAAATTCCATGCCAGATTCCATAAACGAACTGACTAGGTAATATGACACTTGAAATTTTCAAGGAGATCCAGGTGGCTTTGTGAGACTACTGCCCAATATAAGCATCATATCAGGAAAATCTCTGATTGTGTAATTCATCAGGACATCTAAGAATTCTGTCAGGTATTGATTCCCAAAGTTAATCTTCCTTGCAATTATTGCAGAATCAAGATTGAGCAAGAAATTGCAGATAAGAAACCTGAAGCAGTGGCTTTATAGACACAAATAGGTTTCCTCTACTGCAAAAATGGGCAGGTGACTCTTAGCAGAAAAATGGAAAATCCCACAATTTTTTTGTGTTTCCTACGTTTCTATTCCCTGTCCCCTGCAGGTCTCTGGGACAGGATTACTTGTCTAGGGATGCTTATAGTAAAGCTTTGTCTAAATCCTGCTGACAGATGGATTTTAGCCAGCAGCCTGACTAACAAAATGCTACAGTACAGACATTCTTATTTGATCTGATTGCCTCCTATTGGAGGAGTACATACATTCATGTACAGTTGCATTAAGAACCAATAAGGACAGAGATTTCAAACCAAGGTCTAGAAAGCACAGGTCTGCAGTTTACATAAACATCTCCACCAGAGCTGCCAATTCATCTGTATCTCCCCCCCCTCCCCGAGTGTGGTAAAATAAGTAGGGTACCTGGGCACTGCCTCCAGTGATCAGTAGAGAAATCTGTATAATACTGAAAGTTGGCTGAGTGAGTTTCAGGCTGCTTTTGCCTAGATTCGAGCTGTATACATGAAAGCCTCCATTCCTGTCTGAACTTTTCTGATTGTGACTCTGGGCTCCCAAGTACATCTTACAGCTGAATGTTCTTTATCTGTTTTTGTCAATTCTTCTATTTTTGTATTGCTGAATTATAATTATAAAACACTATATGCATAATACATATAACATATATTTTATATACATATAATTTATAATTATATTTTTCATTAGTTAAATATATTTTTATTTACAAAAATCATGCATCAAAAATGATAGAATAGAAAAGAAATATTGCTCTCAAGCCCTCTTCCAAATAGGCCATAGTTGAATATAGTAACTCAGAGTGTGCTAAAGTGAAAGAAATAAAATAAAATAAAATGTCATTAAACTTTTTTATATGTATTCATGTTATCTACAATTAAGTTTGTCTGTTTAAAAGGTCCTATATCCAATTTCATAAGTATATTGGATTGCTCTTTTTTTCTTTCTCTGATGCAATTCCTATTCATACAATATATTCTTTATATTAATATACAAATATTTTGGGGAAAATTTCACCACATCCCCTATTATAAAACTACTGTCAAATTTCCAAAATCACTATTACATCTGAAGTTGATACTCTTTTTCTCTCTTTAATAGAAACTGAGCTCATTTATGGCAGTTGTCTGTCAATGAATATGAATCCACCTACTGGAACATTAGTAGTTAATTTGGGCAAATATCTAATATCTATTTTTTTTACAGTGAACTCATTAAATCAAATAACCATTCTAAGAAGGCTCAGACATGGTTAGTCCTGCTATTAGGCATATTGGGATTTCTGAATTCTTGATATACTTTAAGAATTATGCATTTTGTGCTATCATTTGGAATTCACGAGTTCACATGTGCTTATATTGAAGAGTCTAAAGAAATGAAGCTGTTCCAGCTTGTCTAAAGATCAGAAAGTTCAGACCTACTCTTGCTCCTTCAAGGGTATAAGCTAGGATGATTTGACCTAAGGTGTGGATATAGGACATTTTGCCAAGACAAAAGAGTATTTTGTCCTAGGGTGTGGTTACTTCCCATTTGGATATGTGTGGATGAAAATAGTTTGTTTGGTCATTGTATCATGGAAAGGAAGTCTTGCTTCCCCTTATTATTGGATTGAGGTACATAAGAACTTTGATAAATAAACTTGAGGCAGACAACAGTGTTCACTGGAAGCTCTTCAAAATCTGTTTTCTCTCGTAAATTTCTATCTTAATTCCAATTCCTTCCATAAGTATGGACAAATAGGTCAGTTGAGATCCTGAGCGATGGCTTCACAGAAGTGAAGCTTGGGTATGGAGGTAAAACATAATGAACACTGCAAGTCAAGTATACCACAGGTTTTCAGTAAGGAGTAAGCACTTGGGAAAAACGTTAATGTGAACATGGGTTGAAAAACATAGGAGTATAATTTTAAATAAATTTGTAAATATGGGGCAGAAAATCAGTAGCCAACTGACTATGCAATTGCTCGAATACATTTTAAAATCTAGAGGAGCTAAGGTGTAACAGTGGCAAGAACAGAAATTCAGAATTTGTAGAGCAGCTCTGCCTTTGATTTCCCAAGCAAGATACCTCGGAAGCAGAAAAATGGAGGTGAAAATCCAAGACCATTATAACAATATTTGAACATGGCAACATCACAAAGTATTCTTTTCATTTGTGGGGGCTTATAAGGGAGAGTTTGGATTTGCACCATGAACAGCAAAAGATAGTCCCCTCTGCAATGGTTAGAAATGAGACAAGACACTCCTATCCACCACAAGAGCTTTTAGATGAGGAAGCATTTACATTGTTGTGGGATTATGATCAGCCTGAGGCAAGTTAGCTATAGGAGGAAGCCACTATGTACAACAATGAGTAGCTTTCAAATTCTTTGCTTTTGGTGAGGAATGCTGAGAAGTAAAACTGATGGAGAAATTAAGCAGGAGCTAAAAGACTTGAGGGATTGGAAATATCACCTTAACAGTAGTAGGAAACTCTGTACATCTCTCTTATCAGAAAAGAAATCCTTTTCCTACAGAGTGGCTGATTTACATCCACCTAGAATGCAGAAATCTCCTGTAGTAGTGCAAATACTCAGAATTCATTGTGTATCTCTCAAGCAAGCTAGTTTCAGAGAAGGTACAAGCTGAGGAATAGAAGTACAAGGGTTTCAAATGTTATTAACAATAGATCAAAGGTATGTGCAGAAAAATAATAGATTATGTGCCCTTAACCCATTCAAACAACTCAAAGACTTAAAAGTAACCTGAGCTCCGTATGGTCCAAATGCTCTTTATATGCAAATGATGCTAGAGTGTAAGATTTTAGAAACCTTCCTCTCTGAAAATTGGAAACAGGTGGACAAACTTACTTGTCAAAAGGAGACTATCTGTTGTTGAAAACCAAACATACAAAACAATGTCATGTCACAGATGAGAGAAATCAGACCCAACAAATTCCTTTATCTTTTGATATGCTTACCAGTGAGGACCTTCATAGAGAAAGAGAACAGCAATTAAATTTTGAAATAGCAGCATATACCCATATTGATTCAGCTGCCAAGAATACCTAGAATAAACTTCTGTCTTTTGGATAGCAGACTGAGGACTTATATTAATTAAGGCAAGGAAATGATGAGTTGTTTTAGGATGATCCACTATTCAACCAGAATAATTGGTGACACAGAAGCTGACCTTTTGAGAGTTAAACATGTAGCCTATGACAGTATTATTGCAGTATCTATGTCTGCTTTGAGACCTTTTAGAAAAAAGATGACATCTCTGATTGTATTCGAATATCTTCCAATATTGGACACTGATATAGCCAGTGGATAGCTATGACTTCTTTACAGGGAAAAAACAGTGAGAGATGATCTCCCCCCAACAAAGAAATCTGGAAACTGGAGCTAGATATAAGATTTAAGAAAGTTAACAAGAGCTAATTTGAACTTCACAGCTTACATTGCCTTCTCTTTTTTCATATCAAAAGATATCTATAATATTGTTTTAGATTTAAAAGTTTTTTACACCTTACTCTTAGCTCTGCAAGATTGTCAAAGATTTGCATTTCTTGTTTCATTAGTTAATTTCACAGAACCAATTAGAAGATATCATTGGAACATCATGACTCAGATTATGGCAAAAAGTGTACATTATGCAAGAAATCTGTGGCTCAGGATATACAAAATGTGAGAGATCAATTTCCATAAGTTTATATTAGCCATTAGTGAATGATGTCTTGCTTGCCCATATATAATGAAGTAAGTTTGTTTTAAATATATTGTCAGCTTCAACAGAGTCCTGACCTTGAAGCTTTAGTTGTTGCAACAGAGAAAGTACAAAGACAGTCGGGTTTGTGTACTTGGAATGTATGCTATATCCTAGCAAAATTATGCGTCAGAAGTTGGAAATTAAGAGAGAAAGGTAGTACAAATAGAATGATCTTCAGAAATTATTGGGGGATATATCAACAACCACTCTGGCTTCATGGGACCCACCTAGTCCCTCTGATTACATGTGACAATTATAAGGCTTGATCTATTTGTGGGACACCTGTTAGTGGGAGCATGATCTGTCCCTGCAGCATTGGCTGTACTTTGAAACATGTTCCTCATGTAGAAATGCATTTCCCTGCCTAAATATAGGGATACGTGCCTGATCTTATGGTAAATTTTTATGCCAAGCTTTAAAAGTATTCTAAGCACCCCAAAATAGAGCCAAGTTGGGCTTCCTGATAACAGCCTTTCCTTGGCCAAGGATAATGCTAGTGCAAACAAAGCAATGGCTCCTTTAAAAGAGGGCTTCTTGACTGAGTACTTATGATTAACAGGGGTATGGTTCTTTTAAGAGGCCCTCCCACCAAACAGTTGAATGGAGTTCATGATAAGTGAGCAGTGTGCTGCTCAGTGTCAGTGGGAACATCACAGAGGTGAGGTAACAAAATGACAAAAGTTACCAATTCATAAAAAAGCTTACATAAGAAATATAATTAATTTAAAGAGTACAAGTTAGATAGTAATAACCCTGAGCTATTGGCTGAGTGTTTATAATTAATAATAATCTCCCTCTGTTATTCAGGAACTGTCTGGTGGGACACAAAACTCTGCCTGCTAATGGCTTTCTGACTTGGGGTTCTAGTTACTACATAACAACTAAAAAAGATCTCAAAGATTCTAAGGAATCAAAAAACGGAGTCAAACATGGCTTCTGAATTACTTCCTGAGTTTAGCTAAGTCAATGCTAGTGGCAGAGAGGAATGGCTCTTTAAGAGAAGGCTTCTAGGCTCCTTGCTGGTGACTAACAGGAATATGGCTCTCTTAAGTGGCCCTCCCTCCAAATATTTAAAAAGGTTTATTAACTGAGGGCTGTAAGCTACTCAGTGTACGCATGGACACAATAATGTCCAACAGGTGCAGTGGTAGTCATGGCTCCCTGAGACCTCAGCAATGAAGCTAGTCACTTGGAGAACCAAGGGCAAGAAGCAAAACACAAATGACATGCAACAACACATCCTCTACTCTAAGCAGTGTTCAACTACACCTAACATAAGAGTTTATGATTTGTCTTGCCTGATCAAAGAACAATGCAGATGTTTGTTTAGTAAGGAAAGATCAGGAGAAAAAAAAAACTCTAGACCAACAGCTGTGTGTTTAAAAATGTGCATAGACCAATGTCTCCTCAGCTCTTTTTTTGCTTCATTATAAGTTTATTATGAAATTAAATGAGATAATATTTGCATCACTGATAAATTGGGACTAATGTAATTGCTTTCTTTTTATTTATTTTTTGTTTATTTTGCATTCTAAACACAGTTTTTTACCTACTACTCTTACCACATGATTGCCTCCCAACAGTCCATCGTCCATCAATTCCTCCCAAAGGTAAGGTTTCCCATGAAGAGTCAACATAGCCTAGCACATTAAGCTGAGGAAGTTACAAAACCCTACCAACTTACGGATTTGGCTCCAAAATGTTAGAACTTGCACCAGAAATAAATCTGGTTTACCTGCCATGGGTCCTTCAGATAGCACAAGCTACACAACTGTCTTCCATATGGAGATGGCCTAGATCAGTGGATTACAGGCTTCACAACTGTTGGTGTAGAGTTCATGATTTCCCACAAGTTTTGTTCTGTTTTCTGGAAGTTTCCCTCTCAGGATCTTGAACTTCCCTTTCTCATATAATCCCTCCTCATTTGGCATTTTGGTGTCTCCTCATACCATTGAAAATTGGTTCTTCAAGCCAAGCCTCAGTACTACATTTAAATGTCTCAAAATTTATTTCATGCAAGATCCATTAATCTATTGGTGCTGATCTGTTCTTTAAAGGCCCAGGTGTTCTTTTGCATTCTGAGTTGGCATTTTCAAAAGCCAGAGATTCTAAAAGTACACGTCTAGCTTCTAGTTCTGTTACTCCTACTTCTACAGCCTTAATTAGTCTTTGTAAAACGTCACTAAAGTTTTCTATCTTGCCCTGTTTAACCTTGGTATATGATTCCATTCTCTTCTTAAATCCTGCCCCTAACAAATAGTGCGTTAAAGCCATAAAATACTAGAGTTTGTTTAATTTCCTTTAGATTACTCATACCTATAATTTGCCATTTGTATTATTTGACTACCTTAGAGTATTTTGTATCAGATGGCTTCTCAGAGGAGATAACCGGATAAGTAGTTAATACTCAGGGCAAATCATCCCCAAATTTGACCCACACTGGTGTGTGTAAGTCCTGTTACTGTACCTTCACTCCCTGCCCATCAGTTCCAATAATTTCTTCAATCATTTCAAATCCTTTTACCATTGACTTTTATAAATTCTGAATCTATAGTCCTCTGTGCTGTTCTAGTCCCTTCATTGATTCATTTAGCTATTAGTCCTTATTCTACACATATGACTCCAAGGTATGAAATTTCTCCAGTAAAGATACTGTCTCATCCTTGGGTATTATTTTGATGCAGTGCACATTGCCTTAAAAAAGAGATAGTTTATCTGATAACCTATCCTAACTTTTCAGCAGATTTTGATTGTTAAGTTCAACAGTATGAATTCTTTCAGATAATTTCTCAGTACCGTATATTAGATTTTGTCTGCTAAGAAATTGTTATCATTTTCACTAGTGTTAATGTTTTCAACTACCTATTCATTATTAGTCTATAAAGAATGCATCATTTGTAAAGTGACTCATCCTTGGCTCTGTTTTCAAAAACATTTTCTTAGAGTTATAATTTGAAAAACATAGCTAATTTCCAAAACCAAATAAATGGATGTAGAAGAAAAATCACATACACCTTGCAGAATACCATCTCTAGCATAAGCATACTGGTTATTAAATTCCAGAATAGTAATATTGTTACTTTTTACATAACTTTCAAATTTTACAGTTTACTAACCTGAACTAAGATGAATTGAAGTAGGTGTAATAATCTTTATTAGCCAGCAGGTGTCCGTAGTTGCAGCACCCTGGCAGGCAGACTGAGCAGCCAGAGCTCCTGCGATACCTTCAGAGCTCCTTCAGAGCTGCTGATTCATTTCTCCCTCACATCTAAATGTGTGCTGTGTCAGAAACAAGAAGGGGGAGGGAGGAGGGGTGGGGGGGTAGTGGGAGGGGACCGGGAGAAGGGGAAGAAAGGAAAAAAAATTTTTATTTCTTTAATTATGTTCTTGAATGGAAAAAAATAAAACAAAACAATGTATGGAAAAAAAAGAAACAATAAAATTGTAAGGGAAAATGTTATTTAATTTAGGCACTATTTCCATTATCAAAAGAGAGAACTATCCTGTGGTAACTAGGGTGCCATCCTATATCCAGCTACTTATCCCTTTGTCCTGGATATGTACATGGACGCCTCCCTGTCTGCCTGCTATGGCTGATTGTGATTCTGTGCTTACCTTCTGTTGGTATGACATTCAGAAATTTCATGCCAGATTCCATAAACAAAATGAGTAGGGAATCTGACACTTGAAATATTCAAGGAGAGCCAGGTGGCTATGTGAGACTACTGCCCGACAGCCATTATCTCAGGAGGATCTCTGATTGTCAGTTGATCAGTACATCTGTGAATTCTGACAGGTATTGATTCACAAGGTTAATCATCCTCGAAGTTTATGCAGAACCAAGATTGAGTCAGAAATTGCTGATATAAGCCTGAAGCAGTAGCTTCAGAGACACAAATACATTTCCTGTATTGTAAACAGGAGCAGGTGACTCTTAGCGGAAGAATGAAAAATCCCACAAATTCCTTGCCTTTTCTAGGTTTCTATTCCCTCTGTCTCCTGAAGGTGTCTGAAACAGAATTCCTTGTCTACGGTTGTTTATAGACAAGCTTTTAATAAAAACAGCTAAAAGCTGGATGTTACCCAGCAGCCTGACTGGCAAAATGCTTCAGTACATACATTTTTATTTTATCTGAAGGCCTCCAATTGGAGGAAAACATGCATTTAAGTGGAGATGTACAGGGAATTACTAAGTACAGTGATCTAAAACCAAGGAATGGGAAGTATTGGTCTGCAATTTACATAGATATCTCCACCAGAGCTGCTGATTCATCTGTGTCTCCCTCCTCCCTGTGTGCTGTAAAATATTCAGGTTAATTGAAAGTGGAACACACGAGAAAATATTTTTTTCTTTATACACACCTATCCATGTTCCCACTCCCTCTCCTCCTCCCATTCCCTCAAAATCTGCCCCACCCCATCCAGTCCTTAGAGAGGGTAAGGCACCTTGCTTTGGGGAAGATCCAAGTCCCTCCCTATTATCTCTAGGTTGATTAAGGTATCTGTCCAAAGGAATAGGTTGGCAAAAAGCCAGTACATGCAGTAGGAATAAATCCCGGTGCCACTTCCAGTGGCCCCTCAGTCTGCCTCAGCCATGCAACTGTCAACCACAATCAGAGGGACTACTTTGGTCGTATGCTTGTTCCTTTTCAGTCTGGCTAGTTTTTGAGCTCTCAATAAGCAGGGTAATTAAGTGGAAATCACGAGAAATTATTTTTAACCTGATCTTTGCCCCCAGTGATCAATAGACTACTATATAATATTCCTGGTTGGCTGGGTGAGTTTCAGGCTCCTTTTTCCTATATTCTAGCTGTAAACATGAAAGCATGCATTCCTGTCTGAACTTTTCTGATTGTGACTGTAGGCTGTCAATTACATCTGGCTGATGACTGTTTTTTATCTGTTTTTGTCAGTTCTTCTGTGTGTTTTTTATTTAGCTGAATTATATTTATAAAACACTACATGTATAACACATATAACAAATGTATAATATATAAATATAATATTTATTTAGTTGAATATAATATATAATATATTCATATTTTAAAAATCATGACTCAAAATTGATAGGATTAAAGAAAGAATACTGATTTCAAGCCTTCTTCCAAATAGACCCAACTGGAATATAATGACTTACTTGTGCTAAAGATAAAGAAATAAAATAAGATCAAATGATTTCATTAAAAAAGTTTTTAATATATATTCATGTTATCAACAATTATGTGTTTTTGTTTATAAGTTCTTATATCCAATTTCAGAGGTACTTTGCATTTGCTCTATTTGTTTTTCTTTCTCAGACGTAATTCCTATTCATACAATATATTCTTTAAATTATTCTAGAAATATTTTTGGGAAAAATCCACCACATTCCCAAGTCTCAAACTATTCTCCAATTTCCAAAATCACTATTACATCTAAAGATTATTTTCTTTTATCTCTTTAATAACAACTGATTTCATTTATGGCATTTGTCTGTCATTCAGCATGAATCCACCTGCTAGAACATTAGTAGTTCATTTTGGCAAATATCTTTGAAAAGATATTTGATGTTCTTTTCACTCATCTCATTAAATCAAAGAACCACTGTAATAAAGATCAGGCCTCATTTGTCCT
Organism: Ondatra zibethicus; assembly: GCA_004026605.1. Lineage (NCBI taxonomy): Eukaryota > Metazoa > Chordata > Mammalia > Rodentia > Cricetidae > Ondatra > Ondatra zibethicus. The sequence goes on along the minus strand of PVIU01010520.1, from coordinate 39,151 downwards.
GCCATTAGGCATAATTGGATTTCTGAATCTTGATATATTATAAGAATTAAACATTTTGTTCTATCAGTTGGAATTCATGAGTTCACATGTGCTTATATTGAAGAGACCAGAGAAGTGAATCTGTTCCACCTAGTCTTTTTACTTCAAGGGTATAAGCTAGGATGCTTTGACATAAGGTGTGGTTACAGGATATTTTGCCAAGACAAAAATGTATCATTACCTAGGGTGTGGTTACTTCTTGTTTGGAGATTTGTGGAGGAGATTACTTTGTTTGGTCTTTGTATCATGGCAAGGAAATCTTGCCTCCCCCCACCATTTTGGACTGAGGTACTTAAAACTTTTAAATAATAAACTTGGGACATGCCCTTCAAAATGTATAAATTTTCTCTTGAAAAATCTATCTTAATCCTAATCCCTATGCCATGTATGAACAAATAGTTCGGTCAGTACCCTGAATAATGGCTCCTTGGAATTGAAGCTTCAGTATGGAGGTATAGCCTGATGGATGCCACAAGTCAAGGATACCACAGGTGTAAGTAAAGAGTAAGCACTTTGGAAGTCAGTAAAGGTGGACATGGGTTGAATAACATGTGAATATAATTGTAAATAAATTTGTAAGTATGGGGGCTGAAAATCAGTATTCAACTGACTTGCATTTGTTTGGAGATATTATCAGAGATAGAGGAGCTAAGTTGGAGTAGTGGCAAGAACAGAAATTTTTAGAATTTGTAAAGCACCTCTCCCTTGAGTTCCCAAGCATGATACCTTGGACACAGAAAAATTGAGGTAAAAATCCAAGATGATAATAACAAATATAGACCTGGAAGGATCATAAAAGATTTGTTTAATTTGTGAGTGATTATAAGGGAGAGTTTGGATTGGCACCATGAAAGGCAAAAGGTTTTTCTCCCTCAAATGGTTAGAAGTGAGACAAAACACTCCAATCCTCCATAGAAGCTGCTAGATGAGGAAGCATTACAGGACTATGTGACTATGATCAACCTGAGCCTAGTGAGCTATAGGAAGAAGATGCTAAGTACCACGATGAGGAGTTTTCGACTCCTTTGCTTCTGTTGTGGAATGCTGAGAGTTAAAAACCTGGTGGAGAAGTTAAGCAGGAGCTCAAAAGTTTGAGGGATTTAGCAATATCACCTTCACAGAATTAGGAATCTCTGTACATCTCCTCTTATCAGAAAAGCACTCCTCTTCCTTCACAAGGGCTGGTTTAGAACCACCCATGGTGAAGAGACCTCCTGGAGTACTTCAAGCACTCAGAATTTGTTGTGTATCTCTCAAGCAAGCTAGTTTCAGAGAAGGGACAATAAGAGGAGAGGAAGCACAAGGCTTTGAAATGTTATTAGTAATAGAGCAAAGGGATGTGCAGGATAAATAATAGATTAAGTGCCCTGAGCCCATTCAAACAACTCAAAGAATTAAATGCAAACTGAGTTTAGTATGGCCCAAATGTCCTGTTATACAAATGCTGCTAGAGTATAGTATTTTAGAAGCCTTGCTTCTAGGGAAATGGAAACAGATGTACAAAGCTTGCCTGTAAAAATAGACTATCTATTGTGGAAAACCAAATCTCAGAGCTCCTGCATTCACTACATATGCTTCATGTCCTGGGGCTGCATGATAATGTTAGAATACCAGATTTTTTCATACGTATATGCTAAAAATAGATTAAATTTTCATATTTCAAATTTTAAGTTCATGGACAGAGCCCTCTATGAATCCGTGCATTTTATAAACATAAAAACAGTAAATAACATATGGGATAATTTTTAAAGTAGATACTGTAATGTTCTGTCTCTTTAAGAGACAAGCCATGCCCACTCCCTTCCTGCTTCCAGCCTCAGCCTTGATCTCTCTCTCTGTCCCCCACCCCCCATTCCAACCCCCCCTTGGAGAGGCAGCTATTCACTCTCCTCTCTCCCCCCCCTCCCACGCTGTCAGAGACCTGCAGCGGGGTCATGTGCCTGCCCTGCCTGGGACTGGCTATTGTGAGACCCACTGCCCCCTGCCTGCTAGGGAACTTGCAACAAATCTATTTCATTGGTGCCGTGACTCAGATATGCTCTCCAGAGATTGGGATCCTGAACCAGGTTTTTTGTTTTTTTTTTCTATTCCCACCACCAACTTCCAGTGATGAGTTTTCCCTATTCTGCTATGGTTGCTTCCCTCAGCTAAAATTGTGTTTGGACTGACCCAGGGTCAGTCAGCCCACTCTAGCACTGCAAACTCTGTGCAGTGCATTCAACTGGGGACCCAGGGTACCTTAGATTCTTTCTCTTTTTTCTCCATTTCTTCTCTTTTCTTTTTTTTTCCTTGCTGTAAAAGGCCGCTCGGAGTGGCATCTGGTCTCACTGGCACCTGGACTAGATCCAGCCAGGCCATAACACCCAACCCAGGGTCAGGGGACACCCAGCCATGGATCCCTGTGGTGTTCGCACCAATTCATACCCTGCCCACAGTCGAGCGACATCTCATTGTGTGCTTAGTGGTGTTTCATGGGTTTACACAATTTCTACCTTTGGTAGCAGCCATCCATATCCATCCCCTGGCTTTTTTTCAACTCCAGCCGTGGCATGGTGCAGTTTTTTTCGGTTCCAGCCTTTTGCTCCCCTCTGTGGCTTGTGGCAGGATAGCTCAGCCACAGGGCAGATCACACCTCTAGGTCTCTCTGATTAAGCTTAAAATCTCTACAGCTCAAAAACTATAACTTTTCCATACAATATGTGACCACTGCCATTTTGACTGGGGTTAGGTGACCTCGTAGCCATCTTGGCTGAGAGCCAGGTCAGGTGACCAGGTTCTCCCATCTTTACTGAAGTATACCCTGCCTTGTTCCCCTGTTTACTTATGTTTTTTCCACTAAATCCCTCTTGTTGACTCTGTTGCATGTGTTTTGTGCAGTGACATACCTTTGGTAGGGCCCACCAAGAGCATATACTTTGTGCAATTCCTGTTCACTCTCTCTCCCTGTGTGTGATCATACATGTAACTTAAATGCACCTATGATTAATGTTATAATTGTTCATTACATCTCATTTCAGACTACAAAACAATAAGTCTCATATTTTAAACTGGTATGTACTTTTAAGTTTCTTGCAAAATATATTAAGCTGCTATCTACTATTGTCAGTTCTGCCATTACCCTTCTATTGCAAGCAGTTTTTTCTTCTTTCTGTCTTTTTATGAGTATAAATCTTAACTGTTAGAGCCAGTACAGTCAAACTCAGACCCAACTCTCCAGGCAGATTCTATACTGTAGTTTTACTTGATAAACAGCCCTCAACTGCTCAGAGATCTGAGGAATATGGCATTTATATATTTAGTCATTAAAAACTTTTCATAACAAAAAGAGACAGGTTGGCTCCTAGCAGCAGCACTCTGCTTACTCCAAAGAAGACAGAAGACAAATGAGCACATAACAACGTCCATCTGCAATTTGCTACAACTGCCAAGTGCTGACCATTGGGAAAAACTGCCTTTTGTCTAAACTAAAGATCTCCATACGTGGACAGAATCACTGGAATCGACAGCCTAGCTGCTCAGGTCAAGGTAGGCTTGTCTTCCTACAGATTTCTTAGCCCACAGGATCTTCTGGAGCCTGGCAGGCCCTGCACTAAACAGTAGAAGGCAAATATGACCTTCAGCTACTATGGGGAATCCCGAGGAGGGGCTCTAGGTTCCAACCAAATAAGTTCTCTGTCATTTTTTAATCAGTAACTCAAGTAAAAATTTTATCCTTCTCAAAGATCTCTGATGCAGTCTGACAGGTGAGAGGTTTTGTCAGTTTAAAAGGACAACCTCACCAAACAAATTTCAGTAAAATACAAATACAAGACCTACAGGTTATAAAGATGTAAGGACAAATACAAGTTATCAAACTTGTCTCTCATGCTGCCTTCCATAGTCTTAAAAATACATTTCATTGTGCAAAAGTATCTGTCACAGTCATTCTAACATAAATATGCTACTGTTTATACAATGTATATGTCTAAAACTTCTGTTTTCACAAATCCAAAGAATTCTTGTGAGTTCCAGGGAGCAGAATTGAAGGATACACCTTAAAACAGGTCAGATACATCTCCCTCAATTCCCTGGTCCTTAATTTTTTTCCTTAATTTAACTTTGTCCTCTGCTCTGCCAATACCTCAAACAGGTATAAGAGATACCAGACATTTCCACACAACAAACATTGGACAGGAACAAAGAGACCATGCCAGGATGTGACCAGCACCCAGCCTTCTCCAGTTACCCCCAAAGACTATGCCACCAATAAGCAGGAAGAAGCCTTGAGAATCTGCCGACCCAATTCCTTTAACCTGTGGTGTCTAATCTCCCACATTTTATTATAAAAAAGAGGTGGGAATGTAATGTTCTATCTCTTTAAGAGACAAGCCATGCCCACTCCCTTCCAGCTTCCAGCTTCAACCCCCCCCTCTTTGTCCCCCCCTCGGAGAGGCAGCTGCTCACTCTCCTCTCTCCCCTTCTCTCTTCCCCCCTCTCTCTCTTTCTCTCTCTGTCTCTTCCCCCTTCTCCCCCTTTTCCTTCCCTTCCATAACTACTAAATAAATATTTAACCTCCTCTCTGTATGGTGTGTCTAGGTCTGTCTCTCACCGGCCCTCAGCCGCCACATGGCTAGTGGCAGATATGCACCAGGAATGCTGTCTGGAATGCTGTCAGAGACCCGCAGCGTGGTTGTGTGCCCCCCTTCCTGGGACTGGCTGCTTTGGGACCTGCTGCCCCCTGCTTGCTGGGGAACTCGCGACAAATCCATTTCAGACACATGTTGGGGGACTGTGAACCCAAACCTCTGAATTTCCTGTAAACAACTTATTTTTCCTGTGTTTGCAGCTGTTTTGAGCCACGCAACCTTATTTCCTTTATTTGCAGCTGCTCTGAGCACAAGATCCTCAGGAGTTTCTGATGACAGGGGAGTGATTTCTGGTGGGTTTGTAGTTTAAAATCCTGAGAGTTAGGGCATGGATATTGGTCAGGGATTGCACTGTATAAGCTTCCCTGGAACACAGTAAGTTTGGTGTTCTTGATTGAAGTTGGTATTCTTGGCATTGTTGTTTCACAGATGACCCATGTCTCTGTGTGTATGTGTGTATTTCAATCTCCAGCCCATTTTCCAGAGTTTGAACTGTACAGTAGCACATAGCATGTAGAGCACAGAACAGACATAGTGCTTTAAAGGCAGAGATGTTTCTTTTATGTAACTTTTTACTAGTTTATTTCCTCTGATTTTATTTTCTGCATTCCCACAGTTTCAAATTTTTTTGTCATTTCCTGAACTAATACCATAGGATCACTACAGTGTCTTTACTGTTTTTATGTAATCCATACATACATGAAATAAGAGCAAAATTTAGGATTCTCCCATACATAACAACTCAAAATTAAGTAAAATTAGGATTTACTCTTCCTCTTAAAAATAAGGTCTTTTAACAATTTCTATAGTATTCATATATGAAAGTCAGTCTCTTAAAGTGTTACTATAGCTATAATTTCCACTTTTGATCATCTTAGTATGTAAAGGTCAAAATCACAACTAAGAGGATGGATCAGAAATGAGCATTGTTAGACCCTGATTCTGGGGTGCTAACTTCCAGAGCGTGTGCCCCAGAGATCACCAAGATCCACACCAGTTGTTGCAAAAGCAAGAGGTTTAATTCAATGTTTGCAAACGGGCTCCCACTCTCCCGTAACTCGGGACTGAGCAGAGAGCACTGAACAACAGTTATAAGTGATATTTATAGGAAAAGATCACAGGCATAATATAGGGGTGGTGGGGCATATAGTGATTGGCTATAAGCAACTGCTATATATCAATAGAAGGTCATTTGGAGTTTAGCCAGTCCAAGCTCCTTTGATCCCCGGGAAAGGAGACCCCCGGATGCTCTCACAAGATATCAGCGGGTCCACCTGGACTTTATGGCTTGGCCAGTCTTGTTTAGATAAGCAGTTAATTGGAGTTATTTACAACCTTATCCTGTTTACCAAAAGGAGGCTTCATCTTGCTAGTTAAGAGTTATTTACAACTCCATCCTGTTCTGCCAAGAAGGGGGGTTTTGGTGCAAAAGGTGAAGGCCTAGTTAAGGAATTGAACATAAGTATTTTTAACCCTTTCATTTCCCCCCTCTTTTGTGAATATTTTAATCATGGGATATTAGCATCAGCTTGCTTAAGGCATGATATTGTTGAGTTAGTACCAGGGCCTGGGTAATGTTGAGGCGTTCCTTTATGAGCTGCAACAATCTGTTTAAGATGCAAGGTCCAAAAGTAAGGATCAAGAGTAAAATGATTAGGGGTCCTGTTACCATGGAGATAAGGGTGGTGAGCCATGGAGACTTATTAAACCATCCTTTAAAACAGCCCTGCTGGGACACCCTTTCATTCTGTCTCTTGTCCAGCTGGTTTCTTAGTTCTGCCATTAAATCTCTTATAACCTTGGAATGATTAGTGTAGAAACAGCATTCTTCTCCTAGTGCTACACAGAGGCCTCCTTTTTTCAGGAAGAGGAGATCCAGCCCTCTTCTATTCTGTAACACTACTTCTGACAGTGAAGTGAGGGATTCTTCTAATTTGGAAACTGACCGCTCTAATGCTCTAATGTCCTCATCCACAGCCATTTTTAGCTCATCACAGTATCGGGGTCCTTGTACAAGTGCAGCTGTTCCAGTTCCAACACCAGCCACCACCCCTAGGCCTAGCAGTACCGCTAGAGTGAGGGAGACAGGCTCCCTATGAAATCGGGTTGGACGATGGTCATAGTAGTCCTTGATAGCACCCCTAGGATGATACAGTATCCTGGGTAACATCCTAATCATGATGCAGAAATCTCTTGTTCAATTGAGCACCTGAAGGTTAATGCATGGAGTGAGCCCTACATTGCAAGCCCACCAGGACCCTGGGGCTGGGATTAAGTATAGGTTAACAGAAGAAGGGGAAATGGGAACGGTTATATCACATAACGCTTGGTGTGAGCGTGGAGGTTTCCCTATGCATAGGACTTGCCCTGTGACCTCAGTGAGGGTCAGCCAGTGATGGTCGAGGCCTCCTATGCATTGGGAGGCATCTGTTGTATTGTTGTATGTCCCTGAGATGGCTACCCCCTCGTAGTAGGGAGGGCTAGATGTCAAACATAGCCAGCAGGAGCTTGTTAGGTTGGGATTGGTCTGGTTTAGGGCCAAAAATGCCCCTTTCAGCAGACTGAGCAATCTCTGGCCAGTGGGGGGAGACCCTGTAGGCTCCGGAACCTGGTGGTGGTGGGAGGAGAGGAGGTGTTGGGAGAAGGGGTAATATGTTGTGGAGGTTTGGGAGTTAGGGGCAAGAGCAAAGGCCTTCCCTGGTCCGGGAGAACAAGGTTTGGGCCTACAGGTTTACTAGGAGGACTTTCTATTTTGAGGTTAATGTGAAAGCTGACCCCTTTGTCTGGCCCTGTCAGGTGCCACCTGATTCCCCAGGTCCTCTCAGGTATCCAATCCTGATACTGTTGTTTCCCCTTTGAGGTGAAGATAATGCTTATTAGGCAGGCAGGTTGCCAAGGACCCATAGGACCTTCCCCATGTAGAAGAGTTCTTAGTTACCCGGACCCAATCCCAAGAGGAGGTGGGCTTCCAATACGCATTTCCTGTGGTCTCACAACCCCAGGAGGCACAAAAGAGGGACTCTAGTCCCCACAGTTGCTGGCCGTCTGCTGGTTTCTTTGGTCCCTTGGACATACATAAAAATCATGGCCCCCCAGGTTTACTCTCTTCTGGGGGTATTTACATCCTATGTGTGGAGTTTTAAACGTTGGAAGCCCATTTGGGTTTCCCTGATTAGGTCTGTTTCCTGTGTCCCGAGGGAGGGTCCCATGCTCATAATTGGGGATTTCCCAAGCATTAAGTCCTGCAGCCAACTGGCAGAAATCGGGGTCAGGGTGGGCCACCAGGTCTCTGGAGTTGCAAGCTTGGTAACAGTCCAAACGACCTCTCCTGATTGAGAAGAAACTTGCCATGTTAGCTGTTGGGGCATATGGAGGTTCTGAATTGTGAGTCCCCATTTTAGATATAAGCACAGTACAAAATAATAAAATTTTAACTCTCACGGGTAAGTCTTATCTTGAGAGGGTTTTGTGACCGGTTCAGTTTCCATCCGTCCTGGTCTGGTTGGTCCAGAGGCGCTGGTTTAGCGTGGGAAGCATGTACCCAAGCAGCAACACCGTCTACTTTGATGGCCATCGGCGTCGTCAGGAGTACAGTGTAGGGTCCTTTCCAGCCGGGCTCTAGGGTCCATGACTGGTGTCATCGCACGTAGACCAGGTCTCCAGTCTGGAACAGATATGGCACCACTGGAGTCTTGGACTGGTATGCAGCGGCCAACTGTTTTCAAACTTGGCTCTGGATCAGCTGCAAGGCCCTAAGGCTCGCCTGCAGGCTGGAGGAGGAGGCATAGGAGTCAATGGAAGGACCTAATAGATTAGGTGTGGGTGGGGGTCCTCCTAACAGGATTTCATAGGGTGTTAAGCCATAGACAGAAGGGGTGTTCCGAACTCGGAACAGGGCCATCGGTAGGAACTCAACCCAGTCTAGTGCCAGTCTCCAACATTAATTTGGTTAGGGTCTCTTTAATTGTTTTACTTATTTTTTTTTACCTGGCCTGAACTTTGGGGTCTGTATGCACAATGTAATTTCCAATCAATCCCTAGTATCTTAACCAGTCCCTGACTTACCTGGGAGACAAAGGCTGGCCCATTATTGGATCCAATTACCTTGGGTAGACCGAACCAAGGAAAGATGTCTTCTATGATCTTCTTTGTCACTGTTTGTGCTGTTTCCTACTTGGTGGGAAAAGCTTCCACCCAGCCTGAAAAGGTGTCTACAAAGACTAATAGGTACCTGAGTCCATAACGACCTGGATGTATCTCGGTGAAATCCACTTACCAGTTTGTTCCTGGTCCGGAGCCCCTGATTCTGGCCCCTTCGGGTAGTTTGAGGTGTCCTGCATTTACTTTCACGCAGGGCATACATGCCTCAGTCACTTGCCTAATCAGATGGCGCAACTGGGGAAGGTGATATGTTAGTTATTTCCTGTCTAGCAAGATATTGAGTTTTCTGTGACTCAGGTGAGTCCGACGGAGCAGATCAGTTATTAGTTCTTGGGCCATTAAAATAGGCACGAGGGTCTTGCCTTGCACCTTCCAGACCTTATTCTGATGATCGTATTCAGCTCCTAGCTGTTGTGCAATGCCTAGGTCCCTCTCCGAATAGGGCAAGACTTCCTCAAGTGTGGAATGCTCAGCCTCCTGGCATGGCATTAAGGCTATAGGCCCCCTAGTGCCGCTCTATTCGCTGCCTCATCTGCTCTCTGATTCCCTCTGGCAATGGGGTCTTCCTCTTTCTGATGCCCTGGGCAGTGAATGATGCTAAGTTCCTAGGGCAGGTATAAGGCCATTAGCAGGTTTAAAATTTCTAGTTTGCTTTTAATTTCTTTACCAGCCGAGGTAAGGAGCCCTCGCTGCCGGTAGATTTCTCCATGTACATGTACCGTGGCAAAAGCACACCTGCTGGCTGTATAGATGTTGGCTCTCTTACCTCCTGCCAGCTCTAGTGCTTTGGTCAGGGCTATCAATTCTGCCTTTTGAGCAGATGTGCCAGAGCTCATGGTTGCCTACCAGACTGTGGAGTCATTATCAACCACTGCCGCCCCAGCCTGTCTGTCTTCCTGGTGAATGAAGCTGCTTCTGTCTGTGAACCAGGAGACATCTGCAGCTGGCAGGGGCTGATCCTTCAGGTCCTTCCGAGTTCCATGTTCCTCCTGTAGGACCCACTGGCAGTTGTGCTGTACCTTGCCTTCCCCCGGTTCAGGGAATAGGGTTGCAGGGTTAAGGGTGGCCAGTATCCCAAAGATTATTTTGGCAGGGTTCAGTAACATGGCCTGGTAGTGTGTGACCCATGCATTAGAGAGCCATCGGTCTGGTGGCTGTCGGATTACAGAGTCAAGGGCATGGAGAGTCACTATGTGGAGGGGCTGGCCAAATGTCAGTTTGTCAGAATCTTTGACCAAGGTGGCCACCGCCTCGATGATGCGGAGGCAGGGGGGCCAACCTGACACCACAGAGTCCAGCTTTTTAGAGAAATAGGGCACTGGTCTCTTCCATGGGCCTAATGGCCGGGTCAACACTCCTTTCGCAATTCCCCCCTTCTCATCCACATATAAGGTGGACGGTTTAGTCAAATTTGGCAGGCTTAGTGCTAGGGCTTTTCACAAAGCAGTCTTAATTTTATCAAAGGCCTGTTGTTCATTTTTCCCCCAGTGAAAGGGAACCGTTGACTTGGTGAGGGGGTACAGAGGCGCTGACATCTCAGCAAAGGCTGGACCCAAAGTCTACAAAATCCAGCTGTCCCCAAGAATTCTCTCAGCTGCTGAGGGCTTATGGGTACTCGGATCAGGGCCACAGCGGCTTTACGTTCCTCAGTTAACCATCTCTGTCCTCCTTTTAGGAGGTATCCCAGGTATGTCACCTGGGTCTTGAAAATCTGTGCTTTCTTGGCTGAGGCCCAATATCCCAGCTCTCCCAAACTTTGTAATAGGGCTTTTGTACCTTGTAAGCAGTCCTGCTCCATCTTGGCTCCCAAGAGGATGTCGTCCATGTATTGGAGCAAGGTGACCTCTGGATGTGCAGTCCGAAAGTCTGCTAGGTCCTGATGAAGCGCTTAATCAAATAGAGTTGGAGAATTCTTGAAACCTTGTGGCAGCCTAGTCCAGGTGAGTTGTCCTGAGAACCCAGATTCTGGGTCTCTCCATTCAAAGGCAAACAGCGGCTGGCTTTGTGAGCTCAGCCTTAGACAAAAGAAGGCTTCTTTTAGGTCAAGTACTGTGTACCATGATTGCTCAGGAGGTAGGGTGCTGAGCAAGTTGTAAGGATTTGGTACAGTAGGATGAATGTCCTCAGTCCTACGGTTTATTTCCCTTATATCCTGGCCTGGGTGGTAGTCCTTACCATCAGGCTTTCTGACTGGCAGTAGGAGGGTGTTCCAGGGGGACTGACAGGGCACCGGTATACCTTGGTCTCTCAGCCGCTGAATGTGTGGTTGGATCCCCTCTCTTGCCACCTTGGGCATAAGGTACTGTCGGATGGAGACTGGTGTAGCAGTGGGTTTTAGTGTAGTAACAATGGGGGCCTGTCGTCTGGCCAGTCTGACACCCCCTGTCTAGGCTCAGGCTGTTGGGTATCTAGTCAGCCAGGTGGAATCCAAGTTGCCCTGCAGGTTAGCTGTCCTTTCCAATAACTGGTGTTCATCTTCCAGTTTGAAAGTTAACACCTGGAGGGGCCTGCCTTCCGGATCGGAAACTGTTGCTCCCTCAGCGTGAAAATGGATTTGGGCTCCTACTTTAGAGAGGAGCTCCCGACTCAATAGGGGGTCGGGACATTCAGGTACCAGCAGGAAGGAGTGGGAGACTTGTCCCATAGCCAAATTGACCCTTCTGTTAGTAGTCCATTTATATAATTTTTCTCCTGTACCCAGGAGCTTTTTGAGCTTAGGGGCCCCTTGGTGTTGGTGAGGACCGAGTGCTGTGCTCCTGTGTCTACCAGGAAGGTCACTGGCTGGCCCCCCACTTCTAGATTTATCCTGGGCTTGGGGTGGCGGGGAGGTCCTGGCCCTGACTGGCCTAATCATCATCTTTTAGTGCCAAGATGGAGGTGGGTTTGGGTCTCTGGTCCCATGACTTCCTTGAAGATTCCCTGACCCAGTGTCCTTTTTTCTTGCAGTAGGTGCATTGATCTCGGTCCACCCGGGGTCGCCTCCTGTCTCCCAGGTCCCTATTCTGGCTCCCTCCCAGTCCCTGTCCCATGGCTGAAACTAGGCCAAGATACGAGTCAGCTCTTTGTTTCATTTCTTGTCTCGCTTATCCTCTCTTCCCTGTCTTTCTTTTTTATTCTGTCCTCTCTCTCTCTCTTATCTTTTTTATTCTATCTTTTTTCTCCTCTCATTTCTTTTTTAACCTAGCCTCCTTCTCTTCTGGCATCTCTCTCTTGTTAAAAATCCTCTCTGCTTCCTTAACCAAGTCCTGGAGGGTATAGTTCTGCAATCCCTCTAGTCACTGGAGCTTGCTCCTGATATCGGGGGCAGACTGCCTGATAAACGACATAATAATGTCCGACTGACAATCAGCTGCCAGTGGATCGAAGGGAGTGTACATTCTATATCCCTCCATGAGCCTTTCTAAATACCCTGCTGGAGTTTTATTTTTCTTCTGTAAGATTTCACGTACCTTGGCCAGATTGGTTGGGTGCTTCCCTGTGCTTTTTAGACCCATGAGGAGTACCTGGCAATGGAGACGTAAGTGCTCCCTACCAGCTGGAATATTGAAATCCCAATTAGGTCTGGTCAGGGGAAAGGCTTTCTCAATCTCATTCAGGAGCTGAGTGGGTCTTCCATCCGGCCCAAGGACATTCTTTCTGGCTTCAAGAAAAACTCTCTGTTTCTCCTCCGTGGTGAGGAGTGCCTGTAAGAGCTGCTGGCAGTCATCCCATGTGGGCTGGTGGGTCAACAGGACAGATTCTATAAGACCTGTAAGAGCTTGAGGGTTTTGTGAGAAAGAGGGATTATCATTCTTCCAATTGTAGAGGCCCGAGGCAGAAAAAGGCCAATATTGAGTTTCCCCTCCCACCGAGTGCAGGGGAAGAGCCTGGGAGACCCAGATTTCCCCTGCATCTCAATCAGAGTCTACTGGAGGTGGCAGTGACTCTGGAGTAGCGCTTACTTCCTCTTCCCTTCTCCCTTTGGAGTCTGGAGAAGGTTGCCATGTCATCTCAGGCTCGGGATCTGCGGGTCGATTTGGATAAGGAGGTGGAAGTTCAAGGAGAAGTGAGTCCTGGGAGTCCTGCAGGACAGGTTTTGGTTTCCTTGGCTCTTTCAAGAGGAAAAGGGAAGGAGTGAGGGGAGGGAGAGGGGGAGCTAAAGGAGTCAGCAGGGGAATGAGAGGAATCGGAGCTGGCAAGTGGGCAAACTTAGGCTTGGGGGGGTGGTGGTGATGAAAGGCTTAACCCAGGGTGGCAGATCTCGGGCTAGTCTTTCCCAAGTGACATCGTAAGCCACTTGATCAGAGAGACCATGTTCTCCTCCCTGAAACAACTTGTCTTTGACCTATAAAATAACGTCAATATTAAAAGTGCCATCTCTTGGCCAGCCGACTCCAAGGGCTGGCCATTCCAAGGAGCAGAGAATTCGCATTTTTTTTTTTAATTTTGACCGGTTTGCTATTGGCTTGGTCCAAGACTTCCTTCCAGTGATCTAGAGTGAGGCACAGAGGAGTGGTAATCTGCTGTCCCATGTTAAAATAAAACTGATAAAACAGACAAAGACAGAAATAGACAGACAATTAAGACAGACAAACTGAGCTGGGCGGGGACAGACCAATTCAAAACTGTAAGTATGAACCGGGATGGAAGCGGCCAGGGGAAGTCGGTCGCATCAGACAGGAGGGACACTCGGTCCTTCTCCTTTTCCCAGACCAACCTTGGAGTGCTAATGGGATCCAGGGTGTGGACCAGGGATTTTAAGGTGCATCCACCTTCTCCACTGGCCCAAACCGGAATTCAGAGCCTGCTGCAGGTACAGATCGATAGGGATCATATTACATTTAACATTCTCACACACAGACAAAGAACACTCATAGACAATAACACTGAGCTCAGAAGTCACCTCCAATTGGGGGGGCTGGGTGAATCTCGGGGTGCACAGATCTCAGTGGGACCTCCAGAATGTTAGACCCCGTTTCTGGGGTGCTAACCTCCCAAGCATGTGTCCCAGAGATCACCAAGATCCACACCAGTTGTTGCAAAAGCAAGAGGTTTAATTCGATGTTTGCAAACGGGCTCCCACTCTCCCGTAACTCAGGACTGAGCAGAGAGCCGTGAACAACAATTATAAGTGATATTTACAGGAAAAGATCACAGGCATAGTATAGGGGTGGTGGGGCATATAGTGATTGGCTATAAGCAACTGCTATATATCAATAGAAGGTCATTTGGAGTTTAGCCAGTCCAAGCTCCTTTGATCCCCGGGAAAGGAGACCCCCGATGCTCTCACAAGGTATCAGTGGGTCCACCTGGACTTTATGGCTCGGCCAGTCTTGTTTAGATAAGCAATTAATTGGAGTTTTTTTTTTTTTACCACCTTATCCTGTTTACCAAAAGGAGGCTTCATCTTGCTAGTTAAGAGTTATTTACAACTCCATCCTGTTCTGCCAAGAAGTGGGGTTTGGGTGCCAAAGGTAAAGGCCTAGCTAAGGAATTGAACATATTGAACATAAGTATTTTTAACCCTTTCAAGCATGAAATAACATAAATACAGTACTAATTTATACAATTGTAAAATATGTTTAAAAAGTGTACACATACATGTATAAATATATACAAATATAATTATGCCTAGTCAATCTCTTACTTGTACACATACATTAAATTATATAAAGATATGAACGTAATTGAGATGCTACATAGTATATATGGAGAGATATTGTAAAACTGAACTACTTATACTTTGAGGGCTACCACCCTTTTCTCACTCAGGTCTAAGTAGTGTGTTATTTCATTTGTTTATTGGTCAAAGTCATGGGTTTAATTGCAAAACTGGACGTTCACAGACCATTTCAAAAATATGCTTACAAATGCCAATACAGTGGAAAGAACCTGTTTTGGAAGTTCCTACACACTCTCCTCACCATAGAATGTAAATATGTCTGCTAATATTTAGGATTTAATTGGATTAAAAACTTGTGCTATAATTGCAGGTTAATCCTCAAATTAGCATGACCAAAATTCTTCAATCTCATTAGGTCCATACCCGAAAAGAGAAAATAGTGACAAATCTTCAGATATATTTTTGTCATAGTGGCCAAAAAATTGAGGTAAAAATCAAGTAAATATTGTTATTATGACAATGTGATGGAAGGTATAACGTACACTGACCTTTTGGCTAAGAATCTAATAATAAAATAATGACAGACTTACATAAAAATAATTGCTTTGATTCTTTCATGGTCAAATAGAAAAAAAAAACCTGAGTCTTAATGAAATATTGATATACTCATATATCTGAGCATTACATCAGAGATGTTCCGTTGGCACTAGTTGGAAAATAACAGAATGATGTGCATGGAAGGCCTTTTATAAAAAATAAGAGGCTTTATGGTACTTTGTACTAATGTTTCATGTCTTTAAAACCTACTTAAAAGGGACATACATTTGCATTGAAAAGATGGCAGAAATATTGCAACAATTCAAATGGAGGCTGTTGATTCCAAAGTACCAATATTTTCCAGTCTCAACACTACTAGCAGACATAGGAATTCAGAGTCTGAGATGGAAGATACAAGATAAGATATGCACTTGTCAAAGCACACAAAGGCAGCACACACAGTAACAAAGAAATCTGATGTGTTAATTATTTTCGAGGGTAGTATGTAATACCCTGCTGCCATGATCAATATATAGTTGATTTCCAACAACGCTCATTCTGTCTGATTTCCTAAATAGAAAAGAGCATACAAGTGATAAAAATCATGTACAAGTGTTTTTATATGACAAAACACAAAGACTATGCCAAACAAGACAGCAAAATTGAGCCTAAGAACCTAAAAGGCAATAAGATGATACGAAATATATTACCTCTCCTATACTTTATTCTTTGGTGTCAGAGACTATGGTTGAAGGTACAGTTGTGCCTTCATAAGTTACTAGTTAATATTTTCAATGCTGAGATTGGGCACATTCAGGGAGGGAAGAAGGAAGGGAGTGGGTATTTGGATTGGTATTTTTTTAAGTAATAAAATAAAAATAATAATAACTTAAAATTACTTACCTTGTTTAGAATTATATATATGCAATGTTATTACACATATATAATTATTTTGAGCAATAAACTTATAATCTATCAAAAAGAATATTATTAATCATTTCTATAGTCATAATTTTGTTGATTTTTAAGAGTACAGATATTTGAATTTTGCCCTACAACAATTTATACGTATTGATCCAAATAACTTTAATTAATAGAAGTGTTACAAGAAACAGAATTCTGCTTTATCTGTGTATCTGTGCCTTGTTTCTTCTTAGTGATGTTAATGAACACAGTATATTCTGCTTTAAACACACTGTATTGTAGTCATGTTCTTAACACTGTAAAATCTTAATTTAGGTTCTGTAAAAGCATACATTTAATTGTGTATGTTATTACAGAAAATTATAGATAAAAATAAAACCTTATTTTAATAAAAAATATTTTCAATGACTCTAAGTTTTCATGAAAAAACCTACAATATCATTCTCATTCCCACAAGGGAACTCAGAGAAAAGAGGAAATAGCATGGCTCCCCAAGACTCTGTCAGATGCTAAAATCTGAAGTGAATTAATTCCTTGCAGATACTGCAGTGTTTCAAGACTAAGACAGTGGTGCCACAAATTTAAATAGAAGCAGAGGTTTCAGAAGCAGGTTTCGACTTGCTGCACAGAAGACCATAGCAGGTGACTCTGAACTGTAATACTGGGAATAAACCAGTACCTGACTTTGCTAACTTCCCTGGACTTAGTCTCATATAGAAGTCAATAGCAGTCTGCTTTGTCTGGGTCAATGTACATTTGGGTTTCGGTTATAAACATGAGCAGCTGAGAGCTGGCATATAGCCAGAGCCTGACTAGTAAGGACCAGCTGTGCTGAAAATGTAATGAGCTCTTCTTGCCTCTGACTGAAAGTATGAGCATTCAATTTTTCCCGGAACAATGAGGGGAAATTGTTTCTGAAATATGAACCAATGAGAAGAATGATCTCAGTTCCACCAATAGGAATGAATACTGTGGTAACCTTGGAGATCTTGCTCAGAACCGCTGACTCATTTCTCCCTCCCATCTAACTGTATGTCGTCCAGCAGAAAAAATGAAAGTAAAAGCAGATGACAGGAAAAAAATGTAGTTTACCTAGGACCAAATCCAATTATCAGAAAAGGAAATCATCGCAGGTAACTAGGATATGATCATATATCCCATTTCTTGGGTCTGTATCCTGCCTATCTACCTGAAACTTCCAATTTCTGCCTGCTGATAGCTGATTGTGATACTGTGCTGCCGATTGCAGCTTACTGGTATCATATTCAGAAATGCCACATCAGATTGAGTAATCTGCCACTTAAAATTTTCAGGTTCCCGGGTGCCTGAGGATATTTCCCCACACTGCAATTATCTTCCTGGGTGTCCAGTGGCGCATATATTCATTACATCCCCATGTGTTGTCAGGTATTGACTCCCATAGTAAATTTTGATTACAGAAAATGCAGAATTCAAGACTAACTCAGGAATTACAGATATTAAGGCTGAAGCACTGGCTTCAGAGACTCCAACACATTTCCTGCACTGCAAACAGGAACAGATGACTCTTAACAGGAGCGTGGGAAATCAGACCAAATCCTTGCTTTTCCTTGGTTCCTATTGCTTCTTTCTCCTGAAGGTCTCTGGATCAAATTTTCTTCTTTGTGGTTGTTTACCGTCGGGCTCCTGACTAAAGTCCAGCTGAACTTTAGTCAGAAGCCTGACTGGTAAAATCCCTCAGTGCAGATATTTTTATTCCATCTCTGAACCAATAAGAAGAGAGATCGGAAAGAACAGGACTGCGTTTAATTTGATGATCTCATCCAGATCTGATGATTCATCTGTGCCTCCCTCCTCCCTGTGTGTTGTAAAAAGAAGTCTAGCGATTGAAATCAGAGCGCAGGATAAAGTTTAATTTTCCCTGTGTTTTGCTTCTAGTTAACAGCCGACAAAACTGGCTAAGTATGACAGGCTGTCTGAGCGAGCTTGCAGCTGCTTTTGACTCGAAACTAGCTGTATACATGCAAGCGTCCATTCCTACCTGGAGATTTCTGATTGTGACTCTATGCAGCCAAGTGCATTTGGCTTCTAATTCCTTGTGATCTGTTTTTTTTTTTTGTGTGTTTTTTTTTAAAACAGTCAATTTATAAATAAATATGTTACATATAATACAAATAATATGTATTATATTTAAAAATAATATATAATTAAAAATGTCCAATTAGTTGAATTATAATATGTAATATACTTAAGTCTACTGGAGTGTTGTACAAGGAGATGGATGGATTGCAGAAAGAAATGTTGATTTCAAGCCCTCTTCTGAATAGTCTCTACCATAATATAGTATCCCACAGTGTCTTAATGATAAAGAAAAGAATTCACATTAAATGAGTTCAGGAAAAAAGTTTAAATATTTATATTCTTAACATTTGTGTTTGCATGTTTTACGGCTTTATAGGTTTTTGTACACTTACCTTTGCAAGAAGTGCCCTTCATATTTTTGTTTCTCACATGCAGTTAATATGCATAAAATATCCTCTAAATATTAATTTAAAGTATTTACTTTAAAATACACCTGATTCCAAATACAAGAATTTCTCTCCAAATTTCATAATTACTATTAAATCCAAAGTATATTATTTATATCTTTAATAAAAACAGAATTCATTAAAGGAAGTTGTATACCACCAATTTGAAGACATCTATTGATACATGAGTGTACTTCATGGCATGCTACCCTGAAAATAATTCTAAATTTCATTCTGAATTAGTTCAATACAACAAAAGCCACTCAAATAAGGGTTTGGTTTCATTTGTCCTGACACTAGGCATTCTAGGATTTTTTTTTTAGCACTGGATATACTAGAAAAATTATGCATTTATTTCTAGTTTTTGAAAATTCATTAGGGCAATTATGCTTACATATTAATCAAATACTGGTTTGATACAAATATTTATTAAATCTAGCAGATTTGAGATATGTTTTCTCCTTGGACTGAAGCATGCATTTTAGCCTAGGTGGCCATGAATAATCAATCATAAATGTTCCTTTTACCACACTTCTCTAATGTCCTGGAATTGCATAATACCAGCATTCCTGCTTTAGAAAATGAGTATTCTAAAATTGTCTTCTAATTTTGCAAATTTCCAAATGTTCATTTTGTTGACTGAGTCTGCTACTTGACTGTCTCAGGTTACAATGTAAACATAAAATCAAAAGAATAAGATATTGACTCTAACTCACAGACCACTTAAATAATAATTGTATTCTACTTAAAAATAATCATCTTGTTAGTGGAGTAAAATTTGCAGGAACAAAACACCTCACTCGCTTGTGTTACATGCCCTAAAAGAAAAAAATATGTCTTTAGACATATTTTTTGCCAAAGCAGGCAAAAAAAATAATTGAAAAATCAAGTAATTAAAAGGATTATGATTAAGACCATTACTGGAAGGAATATCCCAACATTGCTTTAATGGCCAGGAACATGATATTAGAATATTAATAGCTTATACAAAAACAATTTCTCTTACTCTGCCATGTCAAATAGAAACAAACTGAGTTATAATTAAATTTTGCTAAGCCCATATATCTTTGCATCACTTGACCCTCGTCAGAGATGTAGCTTCAGGCAATAATTAGTAAATAACAAAAGGCTATGCAGGAGAGGTCTTGCTTTACAGTCTAAGAGGCTTTGGTGGATTATGTTCTGATATTGCACACATTCATCAAGCCCTAACCATAAACCATGTACATTAGTATTGAAATTATGACAGAAAGATAAAAACAGATTAATAGGTAGCAGATGATTAAAAAAAGCACAATGTTTTCAGTCTCAACTTTACCATGAGATATATGAATACAGAATTGAGGTAATAAACAAAGGATAATATATAATATGATTAAATATGCCTTGAACTCTTCAATTCCTTCCATCTCCATATTGCTTAAGAGTCCCTGAGATTTGGTGGAAGGTGTATAGATGTCTTATTCATCCATCTATAACAAGTTAATGAGCACTGAGGCTATTTTCTTCATATTTTGTTGCTGGTACACCTTATATCCACAGGCATCATTAACTCTAAATGTCATTATTTTCCACTAAGCAGGACAAGTGAGGAAAGTGAGCAAAATTAAGAAATGGGAAACTTTATTAATGCACCTTGAATAGAGCAATAACTTACGATAGTGAACTGGACAGTTTTATGTCAACTTGGAAAAAGCTAAAGTTATCTGAGATCAGGAAATCTCAATTAAGTACACATCTCCATGTGATCAGAAGACTCTGTAGAAAAGTTTTTATAATATTTTCTTAATCAGGGAAAGAAAGTGGGAGAGCAAAAGTAATGAGGGTTTTGTCATCCCTAGCTGGTGATACTTTGAAATATTGGAAAGCAGACTGAAAAAGTCTTGAAAAGGCAAACATTTAGCAGGTATGTTCAATGTGTCTAATCAGCACCAGCCCAGGTTTGCTCTCTGTTCAAATGCCTGTCCTGACTTCCATTGATGATAAACAGTGCAGAGAATTTATAAGACAAATAATTATTTTACTCTTTAACTTGACTTTCTTTATTGTGGAGTTTAATAGAAGCAATAGCAATACAAACTTCATGACATATTAAGCATAATAGGAAAAGGAGGAATTCAATTTTACTCCATTTAATCCATAAGGACTAAAAATGATATTACTGGAACATATAAATTCCCCTGTCAATGTTGTTTCTCGATTCACACATATAAAGTATTGCTGTAGGAACTCCTTAAAATAGGATAATAGATAGATTAGTGTGAGCTTCCTCACATTAATAATAATAATGAGTAATAGAGTGAATTCTTGTGAGCTATCATGTATTTACAATTTACATTGTATATCAATGCAAATTCAAATTACATTTGTTATATTGAATATGCTATTTCTAATATTTGTTTACCTATACAAATTTATTTTGTCATAATGTATGCATGCATATTTCTACCTCTGATTAAGAAATTTTGTATAGTAATACAATTTTAGGATATATTTATCATATTGCACTATACGTCTATCACCGATCAAGAGGCTTATACATTTTTTACATTTTGAAGTCACTGTCCTCATTTGCTGCACAGTTGTTTAAGGATTGTCTAATATTCTAATATGAAGCCTTAGTCTTTAATCTATATAGATATTAAAAATTACAGGTGAATAATCATCCATGTTTGCCATAATTATATTTAGACTAATAAGGTTCTTTAAATACATAGAGATTCTATTTCCTATAGATAGTTAATCATCAATTACTCAAAGAACTGAAGAATATGGCATTTAAATAACTTTGGGTTCTGTAGACATGATACAAGATTGCTCCTGGGTGCACCAATCTATTCCTCAGAGAACATTGGGCACTGAAAACAATCCACGTGCGGTTTAGCAAAACTGGCCTTTGGACAAAGAACTGCCCATGCCTCAACCACTGAAAAAATGCATGATATCTGAACTGGACAAGTATCATAAAAGAAAAAGACTGCCAAAACATGCCAAGACAGGGGAAGATGGTTTTAATTTTTTTCCTGCCTCTGACAATGATATGTCAGTTACTCTGGGCTTGGCAAATTTGGTTGCTCCAATGTTGCAAATGAGACTTTGTGTATTGCTCAGGTAGCCACATGTCTCTGTCATTTATTGCACATTTTGGAAGTTGCTTGATTGTACTTACTATTTACTAATGTAATATTATTTCCCTTCTCAGGTCTTCCATGGGGTTGAAAGTTACATAATCATAGTTACTCCTCTCATGACTTGGCCAAGCCATTTCTAATATAAGACTTAAACTCTTTCGCATAGGATAATTATTGAACCATTTAATATATATTTCTTGTTTGATAATTTTTATGGTGGGTATAACTCTACTTTTTTTTACTTGATATCTGTTCTTATTGTATATTATCTTACATTGTGTTTAAAAATCTCTTATTTAGACAAAAGGGAGAGGAACTCTGGGAACTCCTTAAGACAATGGCTTTGAGATGCTGGGCCCATTGGCATGGTCTTGTGGTACTATAAAAAAAGGTGGAGAAACGTGCTTTCTCCTTCTTGGCAGCTGAATTCTGTTCATGTTCCCTGTTCATGCAGAGGACTGTTGATCTGAGAGTCTACCCCTAATTAAAGAACTCTTTATTATAATAAATTCTGAGCTAGAGTAGGTCTAATTTATTGTAATGCTCTAAAAATATTTCTTTTCCTCTACTGTACTATACACTTAATCCAATAAGAACTTTTATTCCTTGTAATAACATAACATTAACTTTAAATGTCATTGTTTCCCACTAAGCAGGACAACTGAGAAAAGTGATGAAAATTAACAAATGGAAAACTTTATTAACACACACTGAATAGAGCAACAACTTATGATAGTGAACTGATCAATTTTATGTCAACTTGGAAAAAGATAAGTTATCTGAGATCAGGAGACCTTATTAAGAAAATATCTCCAGGTGATCAGAAGACTCTGGAGAGAAGTTTGTTTAATATTTTCTTAATCAGTGTATGATATTAAAAGTAACTTAAATGTGTCATCATACACTTGGAGAGATATTATGAAAACTAAACATCTTGTACTATGAAAGTATATGAGAATATTATAACAATGATGCCAATATATTGTTATCTGATTTGCTTCTTGGATAAAGGTATTCCTGTATTGCCACACTGAAGCTGAAAGACCATTTCAAAAATACGGTTGTGCCTCCCAGTATGATGCAATACATCTATCTTTGAAGTTTCTATAAACTTTTGTCCCCATAGAATAGAAATTACTCCATTTCTATTAGAAGCTTCACAGGAATTGATTACATGAGACATGACTGAATTTGAGTCTGCATGACAGTGGTTTAAATTAGAAGGAACAATTCATCAATCTCTTGTGCTACATGACAT
This sequence comes from Ondatra zibethicus, assembly GCA_004026605.1. Lineage (NCBI taxonomy): Eukaryota > Metazoa > Chordata > Mammalia > Rodentia > Cricetidae > Ondatra > Ondatra zibethicus. The sequence goes on along the minus strand of PVIU01010520.1, from coordinate 16,367 downwards.
AAAAGAGAAAATAGTGAAAAATCTTCAGGTATGTTTTTGTCAGTGTGGCCCAGAAACCATTGGAGAAAATAAGTAATTATAAGAATTATGATTTAAAAAGTATTTGTAAAGGATATCCCACACTTCTATAATAGACTAGAAACAGAGACTAAAATTATGATAAAATTATACAGGAAATGTTCTTATTTCTGCGGAATAATATGGAAATAAATTGATTCCTAATGATATATTCATATACCTATATATCTGCACATATCCTGACACTCATCAGAAATGTTGCATCGGGCACTAGTTTGGAAACAACTCAGTGTTGTGAAGAGAAAGTCACCCATGGTAAAACACCAGTGCACACAAAATAAAATTTTAAAAATAAGCATGCAGTGATACAAAAGATGGTGAAGATTTGTGAATTTTATTATTACCAGTTCTGAGAAAGTGTCACAATATCCAAAATCAATGACAAACTAAGTAATATATAGGCATGGACTTCTGGAGGATATTTAGTTCATATGTATTAGTACCATTTATTATCAAAGACATATAAGTTTTATATACAAATGAAAAATAGTATGCACTAATTTTTTTGGATGTGCTAAATTCACATTAATTTTTCCATAGTATGACAACTTCCATCACCTAGATCTCATCAATGAAACTCTTTATTTCCTCCACCAGTGTATGAGTTGAGAGATTTGGATCCTGCTGCTCTCCTCTTGCTTTAACTACAATTGCATATCAGGCTTAGAACCCCTGGCTTACCTCCAGTCTTTCTTATGTAGTTTGGCTTTTGTAAATTGTAGACATAATTGTTATCTTAGTACAGAGATTATCCTTGAGAATGCCTACAGCTATGCCATAAACCTGCCTATCTGGATGAACCATGAAAGTATCTCTATTTTCTCTAGCTAAAAGATACACAATGCACACTAGAGATGACTTTAGATCTCAAATACTTGAAATCTACCTGTTTTCTACATTGGTCCTACTTGTACAAATCTTTAGTTCTTTGTCTCTTGGTTGTTTCAAATAATAGAATAAGGATTGCTGTGCTGTTCATGTTAAAATGGGGAATATAGTGAAAAGTTGCAATGGATATTTTCTCACACAATGCATAAACTTGTCTTCCCTAGAATGCTTTATTATATATTCCTTCTATTAACTTCCTAGAACTCTTTAAATCCTGTTATAATAGCACTAACCCAAAGGTGTCTTTCTTTCAAAAATTTACCTGCAATGACTGAGGATCCACACAAAATCCTGCCGCCATTGCTTCCTGTTAACTCAGTTTTACCACTTGCTTTTCTTGTCCTCTCTCTTATCTCTTCAATATAGTATGTCTACATTATAGACGGTTTTGCCATTATAGCTAGTCAATTAGATCTTCCAAAAGGTTCCCAACTGTACAAATATACTGTTTGAAGAAATCTCAGCAAAACCATGATTTCTACATGCCATTCTTAAGATCCAGAAAGTATTTGGGTCTTTCTCAAATCTCTGCTTATTGTGTACTATAATCACAAGTGACCCAGGAATAGCATATATTTTTCTCAAACCTCTTTCTCTTTGGGAATAAGTACCCATATCAGTGACTCCTCCCACACATATGCAATGGCTGATGTGTAATAGTCCAATATTGACTGATTCTTATTGCTGTACCTAAGGAATTTCAATATTTCGATCACAGTGACTACTATGGATGGATTGCTCAGTTTCTCTGTTTCAACAGCATTCATACTGGAGTTGATGATATAGGAATAATAGGATAAAAGGTTAGATTATTTAGTATTTTCTTATCCTAAGAAGACATCCTCATCCGACATATTTTACATTGCTATGTATTGTGGTTTATTGATAGAAATTCTATGTTATTTTTTGCAACATACTGTACCTAGATTTCCATTCTTGTTTGATTATTTTTTCCATGCACTCATTGAAAAATGGAACACAAAATGCTACACCATGAAAGCTACTATTAAAACTGTTTTGAAAAACTAACAATTGTTGGCAGTAGTTAATCACCACTAACAATCAAAGATGTGGTGTTGTTATATATGTTTTCTAGGTAAATCAGAGATGAATTTGGTAGATAGGTGATCTTCAAACACATCAGAGATCAAAAGAATATAGAATTATAGATATTTTAATAGCACAAGAATTTTTATGACAGTAATATACATTTGCTCCTGAAAGAACCAATCTACTACAGAGAAGGTCATGATATTCAATGATTCTCCATATGGAGTTTGATTGCAAAGTGTCGAAGTTAGACAACAGGCAAGAAACTGCCTTTGTTTCAACTACAAACAGTATGTTGTCCACAGTTGACAATAAGGACACAAAAGCCATGGGCTGCTGAAATTTGTCAAGATGAAATAGGCCTATCATTCGGTATAATGCCTACACCAACATCTGTGAGATATTTTAGGCCAATAAGCTAAAGACAGATGCCTCAATGTTGCAGAAAATACTAGTGTATCTGTTCCTGCAACCCACAGTCTCCTTAAATACTATAGTTTTAAAAATTATTTGTTTTGTACATGCTGTTTATTCAGGAAATATATTCTCCCGCTCAGGACTTTGAAAGATTTGAAGACTAGATAGTTATAGTTTTATAGATTTTCTTGCTACCAAAAAAATTCATAAGAGAGATGTAATATTTAAAAATCTTGGAGATATAAAACACCACAATGTTTAACTGAGAAAATAATCTCAGGACTGAAAAGATATTTTTAGATTTATAATACAACTTCACATAGAATGTGATTTTGACACAAAACTTTGTAAGAACCTTAATAGGGTAGATAATAGAATGCATGCTCCAAAATTTTCAGAGTTGGGATAGTTATTGTGAATGTAAGTTCTGATTTTGCTAATTTCCATGGACTCTGACTCCTGTACATGTAAACTTTACATGTCTAGACAAGCAAACTTTTGGGTTTTGATTATCCTCAGGGTCAACTGAGACCTGAAATATAGAAAGAGCCTGACTGGTGAGAACCAGCTTTCTAACACTTTTATAAGCATTTCTGGTCTCTGATTGAAGGATTGTGTGCCTTCAAATTGAGCATAAAATAAGACCCAACAAGGAAAGTGCTTTCAGTTCCAACAGTGGAGAAAATCCTGCAGTAATCTTACAGATCTCAGTCATAGTGGCTGATTTATTTCTCCCTCCATCTTAAATGTATTTTTTTAGTACTACCAGCCACACTAAAGATGGACAAGAGGATAAAATATTAATTTACTACTGACACTGTGTCCACTTAGTGAAAGAAAAAAAAAGTTAATGATAACTACTAGTGACCATATATTTGGGTCTACATCTGGGATATCAACAGGAATGCCTCCATTTCTGGCTACAGATATTTGATTGTGATTTTGGGCTGCTCATTGAAGCATGTTGCTGGCATTTTCTAATAGACCATGTCATATTTGATAAATGCAATTATTAAATACATGAATAATAGAATATATATTCTAACATATATGTATTTTTACATAAAAATCTGAAATGTTACTTTCAAACCCAGTTCTGAGCATACACATATTGCTTCTGGTATCTAAAAATGTCATAAAAACTTAACAATATTTTGAAGTTTTCATTTAGAAAAAATATAATATATGTATAATTTCAAAAATTTCACCTTTGTATAAATGCTTTTATTAGTGTTTCACATATGTGTAGATGGTTTTGCTATTTATTTAAGATTAATATTCTAAATTAACACTAATAAAAATTACGTTTTCAGTATTAGAACATGACTATTAAAATTTTGATAAAATTTACTGCATTGCCATCACTATATTTTCTCTGCAGTCACCTATACCAGTACTCCATTTTTAGGTCATATAGTTCTTTTGTCATTTCACTGACATCTGACTTCAGGGAAAGCATGTATGAGTGTATGTGTGTGTGTGTGTTTCTGTTTTTGGATATGAGGCATTCTACTATCACATGGGTATTATTTCAAAGATAGCATACTTGAAAAAAATCTATCTTTCACATGTTTTCATATTATTAAATAATATAAGCCATTCTGATAATAAATTTGAATTCATAATGGTTCCTCAGAATACATTAGAACATTTTCGGGATTTTATATTGGAATAATTATATATGCAAGCTTACACAATGGAAATTAAATAACACAAGTTTACATATATATCCATCAAATACTAGTTATATGCATTAGTATAATATCATGCCACATCCTTGGGATTTGCCACAACTGGTATGAAAATAGGCTAGTAAATCTCAGAGCTACTGCATTCACTACATACGCTTCATGTCCTGGGACTGCATGATAATGTCAGAATACCAGGTTTTTTCATACATATATACTAGAAAGAGATTCAGATTTAATATTTCAAATTATCAGTTCTTTGGACAGAGCCCTCTATGAGTCTGTGCATTTTATAAACATAAAATCAGAAATTAACAAGGAATATTCTTTAGTGTAGATAAATGTTGTGGACAGTGAACTACCAGACTCTGAATTTCATGTAAACAGCTTGTTTTTCCTGTGCTTGCAGTTGCACTGGGCAAGGCAACTTGTTTTCCTGTGTTGGCAGCTGCGCTGAACACAGACCCTCAGGAGTTCCTGATGTCGGGGGAATGTTTTCTGGTGGGTTTGTACCTGAAATCCTGAGAGGTAGGTCATGGACATTGGTCAGAGAAGGGACTATATAAGCTGCCCTGGAACCACAATAAAGTTGGCATCCTTGGCATTCTTGTTTTAAGGATGACCTGTGTGTCTGTCTCTGTGTGTGCATGCTTGCATTTCAATCTCCAGCCTCTTTCCCAGCATACGAACCATAGAGCATAGAGCGCAGAACAGGTATAGTGTTTTATAGACACAGATGTTTCTTTTATGTAACTAACTATTCTACTACTTTCTTTCCTCTGATTATATTTTTTGCATTCCCACAGTTTCAAAATTTGTTGTCTGCCTCCTGAAATAAAACATTAGATCACCCCACTGTCTTTGCTGCTTTTATGTAATCCACACATACACAAAATAAGAACAACATATAGGAGTCTCCCATACATAACAACTAAAAATTAAATAAAATTAGGATTAACTTTTCCTCTTAAAAATAAGATCTTTTAAAATTTTCTATAATATTAGGATCTGAGAGTCAGTCTCTTAAACCATACTTATACTTATAGCTATAAGTTCTACTTTTGATCATCTTAATATGGTAAGGTCAAAATCACAACTAACAGGACTGCTACATATCAAGGTAAAATGCATGATTTCTCCATGTACTTCAAATGTCATAATTTACCAACATTTAGGCCTTAGATTTTATTACAGGTTTGGTACCAATAGACATGTCTGAATTTCACTCTAACATTTTTCACTAATGCAGATATATCATTGACAGGAAGAAAATTTTGCCAAATCCAAACTTTAAGTCTATTCCAAATGGTTAGGGAAATAGTGGTAACAAAAACAGAAACTTCATCTGCACCTTCGCTAAACAAATATAATTTCTAACAGTGTTCTTATTATTTATTCCTAAACCCACAAGAGACAATAGCTCTAACTTCCAGAAAAAGAGAAAACATGATTTTACTGCATTTCTACACATTTCCACAACTGCGCAAATATCAAACAAATTCCATGTTTGGTCAGAGACTAGCTGATTAATTCAAAAGCTCGCCACTAGTCTTGGCTTAGAAAATATTTTATGCAATGTCCACACAGAATTTATGTACCAATGACAGCATATCTGCTGGGAAGACAGTGTCTTCTAATTAGGTTAGGGTAATAAAAAGCAAAATTTCTGAAATATAAAAGTCAACTAAAATTCAATGAAAGCAAAGAAACAATGAAAATTGCTTAGCAAAACACCATCCCATAGTAAAACTTTAACAGAAATGGAAGACTTTCTAAAATTAACACAATTAGCAAAGGAGCCAGTGACAAATATTGAAGGCTAAGATAGAAAGGATCAATTTCTAGTGTACAGTAGGATTTTGTTTTAGAAAAGGTAAATGAAAAATTGGTTATATAAAGTCACAACACTGCATACACAGTGTGGAATATTGATGTATACAATATATATACATCAATGTATATAAAAAATATAATAATTTTATTATGTAGTTGAATTTATTTTGACATTTTTTAGTATAGATAATGTTTTAAAGGAAGGAGAAGAAATAAGTGTGAAATAATGGAAATACAGAACTAATGTATAAAATTCTAAACTACGTGAAGAAAGTGTAAACATGCATGCATACATATGTATAAATATAACTGTGCATACTCAATCTCATATATATGCACATTTGTAAACTTATATGAATATTTGAAAGTAATTGAGATGCTTCATACTATATTAGGAGAGATAGTATAAAACTGAACTCCTTATACTATGAGGGGATATCAGCTACTACTTAGACCCAGGTCTAAGTAGTGTGTTATACCATTTGTTTTTAGGCCAAAACATGGCTTTATGTTCAAAACTGGAGATTCATAGACCATTTCAAAAATATGCTTACAACTGCCAATATGGTGAAAAAACCTGTTTTGGAAGTTCCTAAATACTTTCATCGTGAAAGAATGGGAATTCATCTGCTAATATTTAGAATTTAAATGTGATTGACGACCTGTGCTATAATTACAGGTTAATCCTCAAATTAGCATATCCAAAATTTTCTACTCTCATTAGTTCCATTCCCAAAAGAGAAAATAGTGAGAACTATTTAGATATATTTTTGTCATAGTGGCCAAAAAATCAGGGGAAATATCAAGTAAATATTGTTATTAAGACTATGTGATGGAAGACATAACACATACTGCCTTTATGGCTAGGAAACTAATAATAAAATGATGAATGACTTACATAAATAATTGCTTTTACTCTTCAGACTCAAATAGAAAAAAATCTGATTCCAGATTAAATATTGAAATACTCATATATCTGAGCAACACTTGACCCACATCAAAGATATTCCTTTGAACTAGTTGGAGAATAATATAATGAAAATAACATAATGATGTGAAGGTCTTTCTATAGAAAATAACAGGCTTTGTGGTATTATGTTCTGTTGTTTCATGTCTTTAAAACCTACATTTATATTGAAAGACAAGTACATTTATATTGAAAGGATGGCAGAAATATTGCAACAGATTAAAATGAAGGTTGATGATTCCAAAGTACCAGCGTTTTCCAGTCTCAACATTACTAGCAGACATAGGAATTCAGAGTCTGAGATGGAAGATACAAGATAAGATATGCACTTGTTCAACGCAAACAAAGACAACACACACAATAAGAAAGAAGCTTGTTGTGTTAATTATTTTAAAGGGTAGTATGTAATACCTTGCTGCCATGATCAATATATAGTTGATTTCCAAAAAAGCTCAAGCTGTCTGTTTCCTAAATAAAAAAAGCATACAAGTGAAAAAATCATGTACAAGAGTTTTATATGCCAAAACAAAAATACTATGCCAAGCAAGACAGAAAAGTTGAATCTGTGAGAACCTAAAAGGCAATAGGATGAAAAGCAGTATGTTTCTTATTCTATGCATTATTCTACCACGAGTCTTTGGTGACAGGTAGGGTTGTGCCTTCATATATTACTGCATAATATTTTCAATGACTCCAAGTTTTCATGAAAAATCTAAAGGTTGTAACGATTTCCACAATGGATCTCAGTAAAAAAGAAGAAAGAGAATGACTCCCCTTTGCTCTGTCAGATACTAAAACCTGAAGTATTTCCTTGCAGATACTGCAGTGTTTCAAGACTGAGACAGTGGTGCCAAAAGTTTAAAGAGAAGCAGAGGTTTCAGAAGCAGTAATCGACTTGCTGCACAGGAAACCATAGCAGGTGACTCAGAACTGTAATACTGGGAATAAACCAGTACCTAATTTTGCTAATTTCCTTGGGCTTAGTCTCATATAGAAGTCAATAGCAGTCTGGCTTGTCTGTGTCTATGTACATTCGGGTTTCGGTTATAAACATGAGCCTCTGAGAGCTGGCATAGCCAGAGCCTGACGAGTAAGGACCCGCTATGCTGAAAATGTAATTAGCTCTCATTGTCTCTGACTGAAGGAGTGTGTGCATTCATAATGTTCCCGGAACAATGAGAAGAATGATCTCGATTCAACCAATAGGAACAAATCCTGTGGTAACCTTGGTGATCTCGATCGGAACTGCTGACTCATTTCTCCATCCCATCTAACTGTGTGCTCCAGCAAAAAAGAAAAAGAAAAAAAGAGAAGAAAATGAAAGTGGATATCAGGAAAAAAATGTAGTTTACCTAGGGCCAGAATCCAATTATCAAAAAAGGAAAACATCACAGGTAACTAGGAGATGATCATATATCCCATTTCTTGGGTCTGTATCCTTCCTATCTTCCTGAAATTTCCCCTTTCTGCCTGCCGATGGCTGATTGTGATTCCGTGCAGCGGACTGCAGCTTACTGGCATCACATTCAGAAATGCCATGTCAGAGTCCCTGAACACACTGATTGCGGAAACTGCCACTTGAAATTTTGAGATTCCTAGGTGCCTGAGGATATTTCCCGACATTGCAATTATCTTACTGGGGCGTCCAATGGCGCATATACTCAGTACATCCCCGTGTGTTGTCAGGTATTGATTCCCATAGTAAATCTGCCGTACAGAAAATGCAGAATCCAAGACAAACCCAGGAATCACAGATATTAAGGAGGAAGCGGTAGCTTCAGAAACTCAAGCATATTTTCTGCACTGCGAAAAGGAACAGGTGACTCTTAGCAGAAGCATGGAAAATCAAAACAAATCTTTTTTTTTTTTTTTCCAGAGGCTCCTTTTGCTTCTGTCTACTTTAGGTCTCTGGAGCAGATTTTCTTCTCCGTGTTTTTTTAGCATCAGGAGCCTGACTAAAGTCCAGCTGACTTTAGTCAGGAGCCTGACAGGTAAAATCCATCAGTGCAGACGTTTTTATGCCTCCTAGGAACCAATAAGAAGAGAGATCTCATATCAAGGATTGCAAAGCACAGGACTGCATTTAACTTGATGATGTCATCCAGAGCTGATGATTCACCTGTGCCTCCCACTCCTTCCTGTGTGTCATAAAAAGCAGCATAGCAATTTAAATGGGTACGCAGGATAAAATTCAATTTTTCCCGTGTTTTGCCTCTAGTTAACAGCAGACAGAACTTGCTAAGTATTACAGGATGTCTGTGACACCTTGCATCTGCTTTTGCCTCGAATCTACCAGTATACACGGAAGTCTCCATTCCTGTCTGGAGATTCCTGATTTTGACTCTTCATCTAAGTGCATCTGTCTTCTGATTCTTTGTGATCTGTTTTTGTCTGTTTTCATGTGTGTTTTTTATGCAGTCAAATTATAAATAAATGATACATATAATGCAATTAATATTTATTTTATATAAATATAACATATAATTAAAATTTTCCATTTAGTTAAATTATGATACATAATATAACTAATTATGTTATATTGGAGTCCATTGGAGTGTTGTACAAGGAAATGGGTGGATTGTAGAAAGAAATGTTGATTTCAAGCCCTCTTCCAAATAGACCCAACTATAATATAGTATCCCACAGTGTCTTAATGATAAAGAAGTGAATTCAAATTAATTGAGTGCAGGAAAAAAGTTCAAATATTTATATTCTTAACATTTGTGTTTTCTGTTTTAAGGCCTTATAGGTGTTAGCACAGTTACCTTTTCAAAAAATGGCCTTCATATTTTTGTTTCTCACATGCAATTGATATACATAAAGTACCCTCTAAATATTTATTTAAATTGTTTAGTTTAAATATTCACTAGATTTCAAATACAAGAATTTCTCTCCAAATTTCATAATAACTATTAAATCTGAGGTATATTTTTTCTATCTTTAGTAATAACAGAATTTATTTAAGGAAGTTGTATGTCCATCAATTTGAAGCCATCTGTTGGTACATGAGTGAACTTCATGGCAAGCTACCCTGAAAATAGATTTCTATTTCCTTCTGAATTAGTTAAATATAACAAATAGCCATTGTAATAAGGTTTTGGCTTCATTTGTCCTGAAACTAGGCCTATTGGGATTTTTGAGCAGTTGATATACCACAATAATTATGCACTTATTTCCAGTTTTTGAAAATTCATTAGCGAAAATATGCTTACATGTTAATCAAGTACTGGTTTGATGCAAATATCTATTAAATTGAGCAGAATTGAGATACGTTTTCTCCATGCATTGAAATGGACCATTCTAGCCTAGCTGGCCACAGATACTCAGAAAACTCCCTGTTACCACACTTCTCTAATGTCCTGGAAATGTATTCTACTAGCATGCCTGCTTTAGAAAACAAGTATTCTAAAATTGTCTCCTAGATTTGCAAATTTCCAAATGGATTTTTTGCTGACTGTGATTGCTACTTCACTGTCTCAGGTTACAATGTAACCAAAAAAGAAAAAGAATAAGACAATGACTATAACTTACAAACCACTCTAAAAGATCATTGCATTGTATTCCACTTACTCACCAAATACGACATGGTCCTCTGTAAACACCAATGTTAAATTATCTTTTCTGAATAGTAGATGATAATGTCAAGAAATGGGAAAATGACTGGGTTCTTCCCTTATTGTCTTCATGCATATAATGTAATACGAGCAGCATGGAATAAACACCTGTATATTCCATCTCAGGCACAGAATAACACTGGGATTAAAACTTGTACAACACTCTGGAGTTCAGTATGGTGCTTTCTCAGAAAATTAGAAATCAACCTACTGAGAGACACATCAATACCACTCATAGAGTTATATACAAAATTTGATCAATCGTGCTACAAGGAAATTTGTTCCACTATGTTCATAGAAGAATTATTTGCAATTCTCAGAACCTGGAAACAACCTAGATGCTCTTTGAACAGAGAATGGGTAAAGAAAATGTGGTACATTTAATAATGGAGTACTACTCAGTGTTAAAAAAAAAAAAGAAAAAGAAAAAGAAAAAGAAACAATGACACCTTGAAATGTGCAAGCAAATGGATGAAACTAGAAAAAACTATCCTGTGTGAGATAACCCAGACCCAGAATAATGAGGATGGTATGTACCCAATCATAGGTGAGAATACCAGGTATAAAGCAAAAAAATAAGGAAACTGTATCCCACTATCTCAGAAAAGCTAAGTAACAAGTAGAACATTAAGGGAAACAAACATTGATCCCTCTGGGAAGGGGAAATAGACAAGATCTCCTGAGAAAATTGAGAAACTATGGGCACGGAGAGAGGGAAATTTAAAAAGGAAGAGATGCAGTGGAAAAAAGAGGGAGGAGAACTTGAAAGAACAGGATTGCTCAGATGCAGAATGGAAAGAGATGGAGAGCAAGGAAAAAGGTATTTTGATTGTGGGAGACATTAGGGGACCTTCAAAAACCTGGAATAGGGGAAATTCCCAGGAATGCTCAAGGATGACCAAAGTGAAGATCCTAAGCAACAATGGAGTGAGTACTTGCAAAACCATTGCCTTGTAATCAGATAGATATCTATCTTAAATGTCATCATAGAACCAACATTCAGCAACTGATGGAAGCAGATACAGAGATCCAGAGATAATCACAGGGATGAGCTCTTAAAGTCCAGTTGAAGACTGGGAGGTGTTGCAAGGACCTGCTTGTTTGTCCTGAATGAGAATACATGCAAAGAGATCAAGGATGTAATGGGAATACGCACTGAAGTGGTTTACCTGAGCCTAACAACTTTGTCCTGACAGTGAGAGAACCAGCAAAGTACCAAACTAGGCACTCAGAATGTGGGACACAGTTGTATGGCTGGGCAGACTGTGGGGCCACTGGCAGTGGGAGCCTACTGCTTGTTCTGGTTTTAGGGACCCATTTACTGATAGGCTATCTAGTTCAGCCTAGATATAGTGAGAAGAGATATTCACAAAATAAAATAATGAAACTATAGTATGCTCATATGAAATAAAAAGATACAAATAAAAAAAATACCTAAGGAAATTCCCTGTGTTTGTGATGTGTCTTTTTAAGGGACCAGGAAAACCATATGTAAACAATAGAGAATCTACACATAACCTAGTGGCAGTTAAATGTGATTTTGCTTTTCAGTAATTGCAAGTCATAGCCAGAAAAAAAAAAAGATGACTGGAATGTTTCTTTTTCCTAGGTTATCTTTGTCTCATGGGAAATGATTAAAGTCACAATGTTTTTACTCTATAAAATTCTATTACTGCAATTACTCTATGTAACACAATGGGAGGAGCAGCCTGACCAAGAAAATGGGCAGGTCATTAATCCCATACTTTAAGACAGTTGTAGATCACATCACAGGCTGTGGTAAGATACTGAGCATCAGCTGGGTAGGTTCAACTTTCATGCCCATATGGTGGTTCTTCAGTTTCTAGACATGAGCATTCAGGATGAAATCACTGCTCACCAAATGAAATATGTAAGGAATAAACATAGATAATTTAGACTAAATATACATTTGAAATAATATATGCCAATCTTTTTCTGAATAGAGTTTAATCATAAAGCTTCTCAAGCACATAGCAAGGATGGCAATTTATGTCTCCATCAGTAATTCAAGAAAATTTAATAAAAAGGATGTGTGTATTAAATAATCAAGAATAGGGTATAGAATATTCCTTTATACTTCATTATTGTATGTCATTGTGATTGATTTAATAAATGTCCTGACTGGATTATATCTAGGAGGAATAAGTTAAGCTTAAGAACCAGAGAAAGTAGAAGTTGGAAAAATGGGAGACGTCTCAGTATCATGAGAAGCAGTGGGAAGAAGTTGCACTTGCTATACTGAGAAAAGTTACCAATCAACGTGAGAGAACACATAAGAAATGTGATTAATTTAAAATGTACAAGTTAGCTAGTAATAAGCCTGAGTTATTAGCTGAGGGTTTAAAATTAATAATAATTTTTTCTATGATTATTCAGGAACTGTCTGGTGGGTCACAATATTCTGCCTACTAATGGCTTTCTGATGTAGGGCAGTAATTACTACATAACAACTAAAGTATTTATCTAAAAGATTCTAAGAAATCAAAAACTGGAGTCAAACATGGCTTCTGAACAACTTCCTTTGCTGAGCTATGATCAGTACTAGTGGAAAAGAGATGAATAGCTTTTTAAGAGATGGCTTCTTGCTAAAAATGGTTCTATAGCTACCACATAATGTGCATAGTTTGGGATAGTTATGTATACATTTGTTCACTTACAATAAAATAATATAAATTTAATATTTACTAATATTAATTTTGACCTTTGTAGTTTTGATATTTTATTGAAGGAGGAAGCACAAAATTATTAAATAATATAAATACACTGCTCATGTCTGGAATTATAAACTATGTCCTGCAAGTGAACACATGTATTTTATGTATGATTATATATACATAGGTATAAGCAAATTAATTGAGTTATACATGAACTTACATGAATATTTGAAAGCACTTGAAATACCTAATAGTATATTTGGAGAGATATTTTGCAAACTTAACACCACCATTTATTCTGTGAAGTGTTATTAGAACTTTCTCGCTCAAGTACCAGTATTACACTATTTAGCTGGCTTCTTTGTCAAAGTCATACCTATAGAGCCACCCTTGAGCTCACAGACAATTTTAAAAATATACTTATACCTCCCAATTTGATGGAAAGAACATATTTTATGCTAATTATAATTTTCCTACATAATTATGTTATCACAGAATAGAAATCCCTCTGCTGCTACTTAGGAACTTTACTGAGATTTACTACATGTGCTATAACAGAAAGATAAACCTATAACAATAATCATATTGTTAGTGGAGTAAAATTTGTAAGAATAAAATTCCTCACTCTCATGAGCTACATGGAGTATAAGAAAAAATAATGAGCAGTCTTCAGATATATCTTTGCCAAAGCTTCCAAAAAAAATCAATGGAAAAATCAGGTAATTTTAAGGATTATGATTAAGATCATTAGTGTGAAGGAATACCCCACATTACTTTAATGGCCAGAAACATGAGAATAGAATGTAAATAGACTTATACAAAAACAATTTCTTTCATTCTGCCAGAGTGAAATATCAACTGAGTCCTAATTACATGCTGCTATACCCATATATCTGTGCTTCACTTGACCCTCATCAGAGATGCTTCTTCAGGCAATAATTAGTACATAACAAAAGATATGCAGGAAAGGTCTTGCTTTACAGTTAAGAGGCTAGAGTAATCTACATACTCACCAAATACGATACAGTCCTCTGTAAACACCAATGTTAAATTTTCTTTTCTGAATAGTAGATGATAATACCAAGAAATAGACAAATGTCTATGTTCTTCCCTTATTGTCCTCATGCATATAATGTAATAAGAGCAGCATGAAGGAAACTCCTGTATATCCCATCTCAGACAAAGAGTGACAATGGGATTAAAACTTGAACAACACTCTGGAGTTCACTATGGCAGTTTCTCAAAAAATTAGAAATCAACCAACAATAAGACCCATCGATACCACAATTAGAGTTATGTACAAAATTTGCTCAATTATGCTACAAGGAAATTTGTTCCACTATGTTCACATTTGTAATTGCCAGAAGTTGGAAACAATCTAGATGCCCTTTGACCAAAGAATGGATAAAGTAATTGTGGTACATTTACATAATGGAGTACTACTCAGTGTTAAAAAGCAATAATATCTTGAAATGTGCAAGAAAATAGAGGAAACTAGAAAGAAAAAACATCCTGAGTGAGGTAACCCAGACCTAGAATAATGAGGATGGTATGTACCCAATTATAGGTGAGAATACCAGATATTAAGCAAAAAAATAGAGAAACTGTATCCCACGACCTTAGAGAAGCTAATGAACAAGGAGAACATTAAGGGAAACAAACATTGATCCCTCTGGGAAGGGGAAATAGACAAGATCTCCTGAGAAAATTGGGAAAGTATGAGCACAGGGATAGAGAAAAGTAGAAGGGGAAGAGGTGCCGTGAAAAAGAGAGGGAGAAGAACTTGAAAAAACAGGATTGTCGAGATGGGGAATGGACAGAGATGGAGAGCATGGAAAATGTATTTTGATTGTGGGAGCCATTAGGGAACCTGCAAAATCTGAAATGGGAGAAATTCCCAGGAATCCACAAGGATGACCCCAGGGAAGATCCTAAGCAACAGTGGATTGGGTGCTTGAACAACTCTTGCCTTTTAATCAGATAAATACCTATCTGTTTTTACATTTTTTATTGATTTTTATTGAGCTCTACATTTTTCTCTGCTCCCCTCCCTGCTTCTTCCCTCCCTTATTCAACCCTCCAGCAAGGTCCCCATTATCCCAATTTACACAGGAGATCTAGATACCTATCTTAAATGCCATCATTGAGCCAACATTCAGCAATTGATGGAAGCAGATGCAGAGATCCACAGACAACCACAGGGCTGAGCTCCTGAAGTCCAGTTGAATACTGGGATGAGTGAGAATACGTGCAAAGAGATCAAGGCTGTACTGGGAATGCTCATTGAAACAGCTTACCTGAGCTAATGGGAGCCTAACAACTCTGGCCTGACAGTAAGAGAACTAACAAAGTACCAAACTAGGCGCTCGGAATGGATGACAGTTGTATGGCGTGGGCAGACAGTGGGGCCACTGCAGTGGGAGCAAGATTTATCCCTTCTGCTTCTTCTGGCTTTAGGGACCCATTCTCTGAAAGACTACCTAGTTCAGCCTAGATAGAGTGAGAAAAAATAAACATAAAATAAAATAATGGAACTCTACTATGCTCATATGAAATAAAAACAATACCTAATGAAATTACCAGTGTTAGTGGTGTGTCTTTTTAAGGTACCAGGGGAACCATGCATAAACAATAGAGAATGTTTACATATAATCTAGTGGTAGTTAAATTTGATTTTGCTTTTGAGTAATTACAAGTCATAGTCACAAAAAATGAGGACTGAAATATTTTTTACTAGGCTTTCTTCATCTCATGGGAAATGCTTAAAGTCACATTGTTTTGTTCATTAAATTGTGTTGCCGCAATTACTCCATGTCACAGAATGGGAAGAGCAGTGTGACAAAATAATGGGCCTGGTCATTAATCCCATACTTTAAGGCAATTGTAGATCACAGCCCATCCTGTGATAAGACATTAAGCATCAGCTGGGCAGGTTCAACTTCTATGTCCATGTGGTTGGTCGTCAGTTTCTAGGCATGAGAGAAAGGATAAAATCAATGGAGAGTAAGTGAAATATTTAAGAAATACACATAGATAATTAAGACTAAATATACATATGAAATAATATATGCCAATATTTTTCTGAATAGATTTTAATCATAAAGCTTGTCAAGCACATAGCAAGGATGGCAATTTATGTCTCCAACAGCAATTCAAG